>CAOJBK016030936.1:0-10885 GCA_948294925.1 Codiaeum variegatum | reverse complement strand
AACATTAAATATGTTGTTCGGACTGAACTGACTGTCCAAAGCATTGTTACCAATAGATGGACTAAGTACGTCGTCATTACTAACTAACTCCTCCTCTATGAAACAGAAGCATGGATCGTCAAGAGAAGGAATGGTCTCTCCCTCCAAAGTCACCTGAAGAAGCACAGATAAATCCTCGTTCTGAGAGTCTTCGGCCGATATGATCCAAAATATCACTTAGCAAAAGAAAGGAAGAAAATTGAGAGAATTTGAGTAAGTTATGGCAAATGAGCTTCTCCAAATCCCTTTTATAGGAATAAATCCAACTACCTCATTAAACATATTCACACTTATCATTCATGTTTCCTATAAAACAAGACTGATAAGGGGGGTAGATGTGAATCCATATTTTGCACCATTAAATATGGGCCATCAATATGATCCCACAGATTCAAACTACACACAAATCAAACCTCAAACGGACCTCGAAAACTAAAAAACTGAACTGAATAAGACTGGACTGGACCCAGAAACCTAGGGCTATGCATTTGGGCCCAAACACATGCTTTTGGTGTCAAACGCATATGTTAAGCTACAAACATATGCGTTTTGGTCCAAATGTGTGCATTCCAAAAACCCGACTTTTCCAACATGGTTTTCTATAAATTCGACCCTCTGGTCAGTTTTCGAGACTTCCTGTTTTAAACTTTTTGACTCTTTTTTTTTACTCTGAGACCTCTGTTTTGATTTTCTACTATTTCTAAACCTCTACAGACATTACCTAAAACACTTGAACATGCACAATGGAGACTTATTTTGTATTCATCAAGCCTTCAGAAAAACTAGTTTTGAAGCCTTGCAAGCCAAAGGTAAATACGATTTTCTTATTCTTTTGATTCTAAATCAAGCCATAAAATTAACTAAGAGATTTTCATTAATCAAATTCTATTTTTCTAAAATAAATCAAACTAAAGCCTTAAAATTGATTATGCAAACTCATATCAATCAAAATCAATTTTTAATCAAACTAAATTGATTAAAGGCCTATCTGGTTAATTGTTTTTATATTAAAATGAATTAGCTTCTGAATCGACCAAAACATTACCCATTGTTTATCAGAATAACCGCACCCTTCACGAGAAGGAAGAATGACGTGGGGTTTGATTCCTATTCAATGGGATATGCTAGCAAGCCTGTTCTTAAGGCATCAACTCCAAACTCCATTTTTCTTTATTTTTCCCTTTTGTTTGCTTATTGCTTTTTATGTTATTATTATCTATTTCATTCTTGTGTTGTTGCTATATATTTAAATCATTATTATTGTATTTGGATTTGTATTAATTCTGAGGAATGTGTGCCTTTTCTAGATCCTTATGGACTGGATAAAGGATTCCCTGATTCATCAATATTTTAATGCAATAATTTATTTTGTTTATTTCACTAGCAATTCGTAGTTGGGGATGTGTGCCTTCCCTAGAACATGTAGTGGGCTAGCAGAAGGACACCTGTTCAATTCCTTTATTACTTTACCGCTTTTTGCTTAATGGTTGTCATGCATATTATTAATCTACCATGCATCATATTTGCCATACTTAACTGTTCAAGTATCATGTGATATACCATGAGTACACAAAAACCAACTTTTTAACTGAAATCATGCATTTTCTAAAGCCAAAATTGTTTAGAACTGAAAATTTTCTTTTTTTCTTTTAAATATTTTTATTGAATCACGAACTCTCGAACCTAACTATGGTTCGAAGGCCTGCCTTTTCTAAAATTGGGTAAACTATAACATTTTTTTGGAGTTAAAAAATGTTTCTTAATCACCTAAGGAACATAATTTTTCTTAGAAATAAGTTTCGATTGAGGCTTTCCTCTTATTCATCTCTTTGAGCAATTCTTCATACTCACTAACTTTGGCATAAAGCTCATAAAAGTCTCTAAATTGCATACCTTGAAACTTCTTCCTTAACTCAATATTAAAACCCCTTTAAGCCATTTTGGCATATTCAGTTTTGGCAGAAGAATTTTTGTGAGGCCTCAACCGGAGCCCTTGGGATTTTCTAGTGCAACTTTGAGTTTATGGCTCTAGGAAACCAACCACGATGGGTCACATTGCACATGGCATCGCGGTTGTCGACAAGTCCCACATTTATGCATCCACACGTGTTCGTTGGTGTGCAGATGGTGTGTAAAGTGTCTAGATTCACAACTTAATCCTTTAAGAAAATCAATTTTTCTATGGTGATTAAGAAACCATTTTCATAAAACTCCATTTTTAGGAAAATTTAATATTTTGCCCAATTTAGAAAAGGTTGGCCTCAAACAAAAAAGGGGTTCGGGGATTCGTGATATGATAAAACCAATTTTTAAGAAAAATAATTTTAACCAATTTAAATAACAACTTTTATCTAAATAAAGTATGATTTTGGTTAAAATCTTATTTTCGTGTATGCATGACATACCACATGATGCATGAACAGATAATCACAGCAAAATTAATGCATGAAAATATAATAATGCATGCCAAAACATAAAGTTGTAAAAATAAAAAAAGGAAATCAGAGGTCCTTCCTCTAGCCCACTTCAGGTTCTAGGGAAGGCACACATCCCTAAAGAAAGCGATAAAGTTGAATTACATTGCAAATTTGAAATCATGGGATCATTGAAACAATGCAAAAATAATTGAAAGTACAGATGATCACAGTAATAAACACATTAAACCAACCAACAATAGCATAAATAATAAAAGAATAGGTAAAATAAAGAAAAATATGTTTTTAGTGTAAAAGCCATAAAATGGCTTACGTGAGTATCCCTTTGAATGGGAATAAAACCCCACATCGTTCTCCATTCTCACGAAGGATGGAGGGTGTTCTGATAACAAAAGGATGGTTTGTATATTCAGTAGCTAAAATATTTTAATTAATAAATTATAAACCATATAGGCTATTAATCAATTCAGTTTGATTAATAAAAAATGACTTGAATGTTAAATACTCTCCTAAGTTCATTTTAGGGCTTAGTTTGATTCGTTTTTATGAAAAATGATATTTCGATAAAAACATGCCTTAATTCAATTTAAATGGCTTAAACTAGTTCACTTTTATAATAAATGGAATTTTGATAAAGCATGTCGTAATTCATATTAAAGGGCTTTAATTAATTCAAAATTAGAAGGAAAAGGAATATACTATACACAACTTTACCTTTTGCTTGTGGGATTTGTGAACTGGTGGGTCTAATAGCTTGACAAAACTGGAACAAGTTTCCATTGTGTTTGGTGAGCATTGGTGTCTATCTGTCTGAACTAGAACCACAAGAATACAACTATTGAACTGATTGGAAATACACCCCTTTTGTGAAATTCTAATGATTTATTCGATCGAATGAGAATTGTAGTGTTTAGGAAGTGTTTTGGAGTGTCTGGCTGCTGAAAATGATTATGTATTGGCACTTGAAACTGTTTGAAAAGTCTAAATTTAGAAGGATTCATGCCAGAAACTCTAAGATTCAAAAAGCATGAATTTTGGGAAAACGCATCCGTTTGGCAACAAGTGCATGCGTTTATTCAAAATGCATGTGTTTGTTCAAAATGCGTGCATTTTGTGGGCTTGGGTCACTAGGCTCTGTTTTCTGGTTCAGTTTGGTATGATTTGATTCAATTTTTTTAGGTTTTTTGGGGTTTGTTTGAAGTCCAATTTGAGCTAATTTTGAACATTTGGGCTCATATTAATGAGCCAGATTTAATGGTGCAAAAATTAGAGTTCATATCTACCCCTCTTAGATGTTCCATTAGTGGGAATGTGATTGATAAGTGTAAATGCATTTAATGAAGTAGTTGAAGATTTGCCTATAAAAAGGCTTGAAAGCTTCATTTTTCTTCACATTTTCAAGCTTTCTCCTTTCATTTCTCAAAATTTCTTCTTCTACTTTTCTAATTTGGCAAGAAATCTTGGATGATACTAGTTGATTTTTCTAAGGAAAAGGAGGAATTGTCAGCACGATTGACTGCATCTCTAGAGGGAGAGGAGATCTCGACTTTCAAGGTTCCATCGTTCAGCAACAGTATTAATGATCTACAATGTTGTTTTACCGTAGAGGAGTTACTCGGTGATTTTCCTTATTTGTCCACCAATTTGCCTGATTCTACGGTTGTTCCATTACCGGAGTGGGATACTATCGATCACTTATTGATGGATCGTCAGGAGCCGCATACACCTACAAATGCAGATCTTCTCGAGAACCACTAGGACGATGTGAGGTGGCATGGCTTTCCTTTAGTATGTCTCTCTTTTTTATTTTATGTGCCATTTGATTTTTTTTTATCAATTTTTTTTTTGGCATGTCTATTCATTTACACTCGCATTTATTATTATTTTTTTGTCCTATAAACAAAGTAGAGTTAGAAATAAATAGGAATAGAAAATGATGAGTTTGAATGCATACATATAGGGTGACACCTTTAACCAAAGAGGTGGTAGGTCGAGATTGGATAGTGTACTAGCTTTCATGCACGGTCAAGAGACTGTGGCTCGGTGCATTGCTCTGCCTCATTTTTCTAGTTGTTTGAGTCTAAACAGAGGGTGATCTCTTAATAGGAATATGATTTTTTCCATGGCTGAGAGGTGGTGGCAGACCACCAACACATTTCATTTGCTGGTTGGGGAGATGACTTTGACCCCTTTAGAGTGGGCTAGCTTGACAGGTATGCGCTTTGAGCATAGAATTGTCACCTTTGACACACTTCCATGGCCTAAGTATAACATGGCTCATCTACTTCAGGTGCCATTAGTGTGCAATTCAAGTGGACTACTTCCCTAGACTAGCTTACTAGATTTGCTATCCCTGATGGACCTAGTACTATACTCTTTTTACTAGTGTGCTAGAGTATGCCTGGTGATCAATCTATCCACCATTTTTCTATACAATGAGGCCGACTGGGTTGATCTAGGGATTTTGGCTTCATTTGAGGACTTAAGCGAGCTGGGTGAGTATGATTAGGTCAGAGCCACTCTAGATACAGCGTATAGAGGCATGGGTATTTTGTCTGAACTCACTAAAGCAATTATCCATGCGACTGTTATTATCTTGGAGGTCAATATTTCCCTTTCAATTTTTTTATTGTCATGATTTTTGCCATATATTACTAAATTGTTCAATCTCTTTGCAACTTTATGGCCTTTTTCGATATCGGGATGATTGCCCCCAAGATTGTGCATCGAGACCATCTTCCTTTTTCGATGGGGAGGATATGGAGCAGGGAATCTTGGATCCCAAATTAGGATAACTTTACTTTCTCTAATTACTGATGCATTTTGGCCACATTGATTGAGGTATGTTTTGATAACTTCACCCATTTTCTATATGATTTTCTCACTTATGCCTCTTGATTTGAAAATTTTAGGTTGTCTGGAGACCCTTCCATATGGTTCAGCTTGAAGGTTCTGACCTCCACACTATTGGGATCACCTTTACTCAGAGGTGGATTCTTATTGGCTCATCTAATTTGATGGAGTTCTTCCTCTAGGAGTGTGTGATGGCTCAGTCCATCAAGGGGAGGGTGGTACCCACAGATCCCCCAAGTGTCGATGAGGGAGAGGATGACGAGTGCTTTTAGACTTACTGGAGAGTGGGGAGAGCTCGAGAATACTATCTGCTTGTGGATGCCTCATATTCAGATTTCATAGCATCCCATTTGATGGTTGGGATGCCCACATTTAAGGTTGGTCAGAGTCAGGCTCAGAGAGTGGGTGTTGCTGCTGGTTCGAGGTGGAGGCCCTATGATGGGAGTAACCGTTGGGCTGCAACCCATTATAGCTCTACTTCCTCTTCAAGTATAGGTGCTTCCACATCACACATGCCATGCACTTCCAATCAGATTTGGCATGCACTTCCCTATAATATCGACCAGATCACTTACACTGATGCATCGAGTACTAGTCAGGTTAACTATGTGGGCCATGAGTACTTGTCGAGGGAGCCTCGGGTAGATTTTACTTACTTTCCTGATATGGTAAGTTTTCAAACCTCTTTAGCCATTCTATTTTCGCTATTAACAGCTTCTAATTTTTTTTATTCGATGCATCTGTTCTTTGCAGGTTCTAGGTCCGATTCATGGTCAACGCGTCGACATCCATCAGAAGATGGTATTTAGCTTTAGCACTACCCTTATAGAGTTGAGCGTACTGAGGAACCAACTGGAGTTGAGGGCCATTAGACATTATGGGGTATAGGCTAATCTTAAGGAGGAGGTTATTGAGAAGGAGGCTGAGGATGATGCATGATTTCTGCTTTGACTGTATTAGGGCCCCAACTGCGGGCTTTGTAAAAACAATTCTGATGTTTGTTGTATTTTTTAAATGTTGTATAATTTTTATGAAAATTCAGAAAATTCCCATCGTTTGATGTTTCATGATTTTCTGATTTTTTTGGAAATGATTTTACTTGAAATTTTTGATTGAAAAATATTTTGGATCGGAAATCGAGCGAAAACAGAATCGGATTAGGTTGGACGAATCATCTCCACGAGTTGGGTCAGAGCACGAAAAGGAGACACGTGGTAGCTAAACACATGCATTTAGCCTAAGACACTTGTGTTTTTATGCAAAAGTATGTGTTTGGGCTAAAATGCATGTGTTTAGGCCTAAACACATGCATTTAGGCTTAAACGTGTGTGCGTCCAACCTTCCAAACTCAAATTTTCTACCTTGATTTACATGCCACTAAAAATAGGCATACAAAAATCAATTTTTAACTCAGAAAATCATTGAGGAACAAAATTATTTTTAGAAAAAGTCAGTTTCTTTTCTTTCTGCCCACAACATGAAATCCTTTTCTAGTCACATGATGAATCAATGGTGCAAGAATTTGGACAAAGTGAACAGGATCAACCTCAAGAAATATAGTATGAGTTCTTTGCCAACAATTAAGGGTGTGAATATTGATTGGGACTTTTTGAGTACCTGCATTTAGTTCTGGGATCCTGTTGACCACATATTCCAATTTGGGGCTAACATGGACGAGATGTGTCCATCTTTCGAGGAATTTTCCTTTTTTGCTTGGTACGAGTCCTAAGGCTGACTTGGCCATTCCATTCGAGTGATTAGGCTATTTTAATTCGTTTAAGAGGCTTTTTTTTTATTTAAGCATTGAACCTACTTTAAACTTAGTGAAAGATGATTAGGTTGATCTGCCTGCTTTGGCTAAGATGTTTTGGGAAAAAATGGAGAATGATTTAGTTTGGCGAGATCAAAGATTGAAGGACTATACCTTTGGTTTGATTATAGGATATATCTTTGTGGGCCCGTTTGGATGGGGAGATGCTAGGGTGGCTGATCTGATACCCTAAATGGGTGAAGGTAAGTCAACTGTTGGGATGAATTTGGCTGAAACACTGTTGATCCTTGACTATTATTACAAATTGAGGGAGACTTTGTTTATTAGTTTGATTTTTCTCTAGGTATTTAAACCTTCTCTTATGCTTCTCAGTTTTAGCATGTTTTTATAGGCTTTCCTTTGATTTGCGTATTCCTTTATTAGATTTGGCTGAGAGACCATCTCGGGATTTTTCCTGGACCTGATATACCATATTATTCTATAGCTTGGTATCGCACTCGGAGCATTGTTATCCATTTTGATTCTGAGAAGGAGTGGTTTAGCTTGGTGATGGAGGTGAGTCATTCAGATTTGTTGTGGAAGCCTGATTGGAATACCATTAAAACATTTATTCCGAGGAGTCAAGGATACAAGCATGTGTAATTGCTTTATTTTTAGTATGTGACTTGGTATCAGGAAACCAAAGTCCTTCGTTAGATGGGACATGATCAGGATGTGCCCCCATATAGTCCATTGTTTGAAGTGACCTCGGTGAATGATCGAATGGTAAGAGTTGTCCTCTCTCATTAAATTAGAAACTTCACAAGGGCTATGATTGGCCCAGGTGATGACTATTGTAAGCTTCCAGTGTATCTCGAGTGATGGATAGTGGCTTGTTGGCAAAAGGAGAAGGTAAAGTGATTCTCTCTTTTGATTGAGATTGAAGATTGATTCTGATTTTTAGATTTAAAAAAAATAAGACTTTAGAAAATAAAACTTTGTTCATTTTACTTTGTTTCCTATCTCAAATATCTTGTTTTAGATGTTCCAAAAGATGAATAAGACCTTAATAAATATTTTTATTAATTTTAAGCTCTTATTTTTGCCTAAGCCACCCTTTTTGGGTTTTTAGCTTAGTGAGCTGCCTTAATTGTTGCCTAGACTACCTTTTCAGTTTTTAGTCTAGCAGGCAGTATCCTAAATTTTGGCTAAGTTGTCCATTTGGATTGTCATCTTAGCAAGTTTAATTCTTTTTTTTAATTTTTTTATTCATTTTAACTCTTGCATGCAATGTTAAAGTGCACAAATGAGATGAAAATTTATTTTTATAGAGTGATTTAGATCGTACCAAATGAGGGTTGCTTACGTATCTCCTTAGAAAAGATCTTTAAAAATGAAGTACATGATAATTTTGGAAAATCAGATCCACGCAGTTCTTGTTATAGAAATGATGATGCCTGAATGCATGCTCATGCAACAAGAACATTATATGAAGTACTTCTTGAGCAGGTCGAGGTTGGTTGGATAGTTGAACTCGTTGTCGTCGATGTCCATCAGAATGACGCCTTCGCCTAACATGATTTTCTTGATTATGTAGGGTCCACTCCAAAGAGGTCTGAATTTCCCTTGAGGGTCTTACATAACTTGTCTGGTTTCCTTAAGGACTAAGTTACCATCCTGAAGATTGTGACTTTGAACCCTTTTGTTGAAATACTTAGCTAGCCTAATATGATAATTCTATGTGTGGTGAAGAGCTTCCATCTTCTTTTCATCAATTAGGTTAAGCTAATCATAGTAGGCATGTTGCTTGTCGAGTTTAGAGATCTGGGTTTCTTGAAGAACTTTGGTTGTCTGAATTTCCAACTCTATGGGGAGGACTACTTCCATTCTACAGACTAATGAGTATGGTGTAGCTCTAGTAGCTGATTTGTATATGGTTATGTACCTAAGGAGGGCGCTTGGAAGATGTAGGTGCCAACCTTTATGATTGCTAATCATCTTCTGGAGCATGTTCTTTAATGCATTATTGGCGACTTCAATTGTGCCATTGGTGTGAGGTCTGTGTGAGGAAGACCTATGATGTTCAATCTTTTCCTTTTTCAGGAGAGTGACTACCTCATTATGGAAATGGGAGTCATTATTAGAGATGATCTCATGGGGGATACCATACCTTGAGATGATGTTGGTTTTCATGAACTAAGCTACCTTCTTTGAATTCAGGACCTTATAAAGGGCAACTTCAACCCATTTACTGAAGTAGTCTATAGCCACTAAGATGTATTAGTGGCTAGCTAATAACTTTGGTGAAATCTTATCGATGACATCATTGCCCCAAACAGCAAAGGGCCAAGGAGTGGAAATTGGATTCAGCGGTTAAAAGGGGAGCTTCTAGAGCTTTAAGTACTCTTGAAACTTAGGGCAACTTTAGGAAAATCAAGTGCAGTCCCCATTCATGGTGAGCCAATAGTAGCTTTGGTTCATGATTTTTCTAGACAATGCCTAATCATTCATGTAGGTGCCATCAATCCCACCATAGATTTCTTCCATGATTTTATTAGCCTCTTCATCTAAGACACATATGAGATGGATGCCATTTATGGTCTTTTTTATAGGATGTCACCTCTGGGGATGTATCCACTAACCAGTTATCTAATGGTTCTCCTTTCAAATTTAGAGGCGCCTTCATTTTATTCACCTTTTGTGAGGTAGATGTAGATGTCCTAATACCAAGGCTTTTCCTTAACTTATTGGATGTTCATGTAGTGAGCTTGGAAGCTTGGTTAGCACTTGATGCTTATTGAAATAAGACAGATAATCCTTCATGTATTTCGATCATGGATGAAAGGGTGGCCAGACTGTCGGTGAACCTGTTCTGAGTTCTTGGTAGGTAATGAAAAGACAGAGTATCAAAGTCATTGGCCAATTCTTTGAGGCGCTTAAGGTAAGGAACCAACTGCTCCTCTTTGATTTTCCATTTTCCCAAGGCTTGGGAAATAATGAGATTTGAGTCACTGTAGACTTTCAAGTTTCTAATGCCAATTTAGAGAGTTGATTCTAGTCCAGATGCACATGCTTCATACTCGGCTTCATTGTTGGTTACCTCAAAGTCTAGTTTGACTACCAGAGGCAATCTTTCATCGGTATGTGTAAGGAACACCATTCCAGCACCATAACCTTTATGAATGGAGGCTCCGTCAAAGTACCATTTCCATGTTTCATTTTGTAGAAATAGAATTTCTTATTCAGGAAACTCAGGTTCTTCCCAGTTATCATTAATTAGGGCAGCTGCCAGTTGATTGGCGATAACACTACCCTTAATGGACTTCCTTTGGATGTACTTGAGGTTGTAAGCTGCTAGGACTATCATCCATCTAGTCATTTTTCTGAGTGTACTTTGATTAGTGAGGACATGTGTAATGTATGCCCCCTAATAATGCCTCAGCTTGTGATAGACCCATACCTGAGCTAGGCAGAGTTTTTTGATGTACTTGTATTTGAGCTCGTGGGCTAGCATTCTCTTGATCAAGTAGTAGATGGCATTTTCTTTGTGTGAATCTGGGGCATTTTGTGCTAGCATTGCCCACATGTCTTCTTTAGTGATAGTGAAATAGAGTAATAGTGGCCTGCAGGTCTAGGAGGCTGTAGAACTGGTGGATTCAGAAGGTACTCTTTAATCTATTAGAAGGACCTTTAGTACTCTTCGTTCCACTATTTAGAGGAATTTTTCTTGAGCAAGTTTAGTATCGATCCACAAGTGTTTGCTAACTGTTAGATAAACTGACTGAAGTATTGTAGATGACCCAAGAAG
>CAOJBK016022707.1:0-13023 GCA_948294925.1 Codiaeum variegatum | reverse complement strand
GGGGGGGGGGGGTGTTGAGGGGGGAGACTTGAAAAACTTGATTTATTTGACTTGTATGGATAATATTGGTTTGAACTCAAGTAAGATAAGTTTTGACTGTTAATGTGATAACTTAATGATCTTGATTAAGCCTATGATTTTATTAGTTGAAAATTTTCAAAATAAGGTTATTCTTTTTTATTAATGCTTTAATTTTTGTGTTTAGTTGCTTAATTTTGAGTTAAGAATTTAAAATTAAAGAGTTTTATTAATGTTATAGTATCATTGAAATTTAAAATTTTAGTTAAAAATTTGAGCATATGGATTAGATTGTTGCAAAGATGAGATTTTTGGTGAAAATTCTTAAGTAATCTTAGGAATTAATGATATCTTTTTAATGTGACATGCATGGATTGTGAATAATTTGAAAAGTTTTCACTAAAAAAAATAAATAAGGAGCTTTGAAAATTAATTCATATTCCGCTGGTTCCTATTTTAAGCAAAGTGAAACTAAATCTAAAGGAACTATGAATAGTGCTAGTAGCCAGCTGATGTAAGTGATAAGCTGAGTAACCGGGGGTCGGCATCACAAAGTGTTTACCTGCGCATCAAAATACTTGTGACAAAATTAGTTAAGTCGAGGTCCTTAATGTTTTAAAAAAAAGAGAAAGTGTATGAGCTTAAAGTCTTAAATTTGCATTATGTGCATGTTATTTTCAAAATGATTGAGTTGATTCCTAAGTATGAACATCATTACGAGCATGATTTTAGCTTTGTTGCATGAAAAGAAATTTTGCTTGTTCATTTAGCTTAAATTTTAATGATTGATATTGATATAATACTGATAAAATTGTTGAAATTAAGTTTTAGATTTAAAATTTGGTTAACTTAGAATATAAATTTTGACATTAATTCGATTGGATTATTTGATGAGAAACGTTGAGACTTGGTTTTTCATAGTTGAGTTAAGAAATTTTAGTTTTTCAACTCATTGTCATTATTCTATTTTTCTTGAGGACAAGTAAAAGCTTAAGTGTGGGGGAGTTCTTTTATGCATATTTTTACATATTTTTTCTTGCACATTTAAGTTTATTTTTACCCAAAAATTACGTTTAACATAATTGTTAAGTGTTACTTAGAGAAAATTAGGATATTATACAAAAATAAAGTTATTTGATTGAAAGACGGAGTTCTTGAGCTAATAGAATAACTTGGAGCAAAATTTGGAAGACTTTTAGAGAGTTTTTCAACTGCACAGGCCATGCCAAAGGCTTATTATGTCGTGCCACCTACTGGATCAAAAATGCTGAAGAATTTGAAGATTTTACATTATGCACAGACTGTGTGGATCCATAAGAGGCTATGTACTACCCCATGCACATTACTAAAACAAGAGTAAATTAGGAGCAACCGACACAGAAAGCCGCATGGGGCAGAATTATTGACCGCACGGGCTCATGCACGAATAAAAAGGGGTCATGCATACATTTCAAACCAGAGTAGAAAAAGGATTCTTTTGAAGTTATCCACATCCAAAAATCCTATTTTTCACTATATAAGGATAATTATTGAAAACCAACGATACAATCCATCGTATGAGTCGTTCTAAATAAGTTTCTTGAGAGAGAATTAGTTTAGAATTGATTTAGAATTGTTGTGAGAGATTTGTTTTCATTATTTTTCCATTATTTTTGCTGTTCTACATTAATTTAGTTTATGTTAAAGATTGAAATTGAATTTCTCCAAGGAGATTGGGATTTTTCTACTTTTAATTGAGGTTTATTTTCTTAACTTAATTGTTTTAATTCTAGATTTTCTTTGCATTAAGAGATTAAGCATGATTTCTCTATGAATTATTATGAATTTGTTGAGTTTTAAATCAGTCATGAACTAAATTTATTTTTGTCTAGAGATTGAAGCAAGAAATAGTTTTGATATGATTAAATTCTTTTTTATTCTATTATTAGGTTAAACTTTTGCTTGATTGAATTGAATTAATTCTAATAACTTATTGCTTGATCACTAATTAGTTAAATTAGGGTTTAGGTGATGGAGCAAGAGTGGAAATCTAAATAAGAAACTATTCAATTAGGATTGTAAAATGAATTAGGATTATAAGTTTTAGTTTTAAATCCTTTGATTGATACATGTTTCCTCTAGATTACTTCTATGAATGCAGTAACTAGTAGAATAAGCTCTAGTTGAATGATTGTATTAAAAATTGGATCATTAAACTTAGTTAATAGAATTAATAGCTTAATATCATAAAGGATAGACTATGGATTATCAATTTCTCTAGACTCGTTCATATCATTGCATATTCATATTCATTTTTTGCTTGCTTTTTATTTAATTGTTATTTCTTTTTCTAAAATTGAAATCTTTTTTACTTTTAATTGCACCTAAGAAACAAAATAATAAAGTTGAACAAAACCTTTAGATCCTTGGAAGATAAGACCTTGGATTGTCATCCTGTGCTATGATAACCCATA
Organism: Codiaeum variegatum; assembly: GCA_948294925.1. Taxonomy (NCBI): domain Eukaryota; kingdom Viridiplantae; phylum Streptophyta; class Magnoliopsida; order Malpighiales; family Euphorbiaceae; genus Codiaeum; species Codiaeum variegatum. The sequence continues at coordinate 10,552 of CAOJBK016022707.1, read as the reverse complement.
TACTTGTGGTCCCTAATTGTTAGTATATTTTGAGACAAACAATCCCTCCTCTAGCCATAAGGCATAGAAAGGGATCACCTTCTCCTCAAATTAACTATAAAATAATAGAATAATAAAAATAACAAAACAACAATAAAATAAAACAAAATAGGCAGATCTATTTCACTAACAACAGTTATGTTAGGAAATAGATCAGATGGATCCCTCCACTAGCAATTGAATGCTAAGAAAGGATTTCATCGATTACCAATGAAATGAATAACAAAAATATAATTGTTACATAAACTGATAATAAAGCAAGTATGAATTTACAATAAAAACAATACAAAATGTGAAATAAAATTTAAAAAAATAAATAAAAAAAAAGTAAAGGGAAAAGAAAGGAAAATTAAAAGTTCGAGTTGAAGCATTTTGATTAGGCTTGTCGGCATATCCCTTTGAATAGGAATCAAACCCCCGTTCTCCCTTCTTGTAAAGGGTGGGGGTTGTTTGAATAGAGATTGGTGGTTTGGTTTAGAAGCTAATTGATTTTATAAAAAATAGATTAACTAAATAATTCCTTAATTATTTTAGATTTAATTAATAAAAATGAGTTAGATTGTGAAATCCAAGGTCCGTTTTTGGATTAATCAGAAAAGATGAAACTGAAACATTACAATTTCAACTATACCTTTTTCTTACGACATCAAGAAATGGGAGGTTCGGATGACTTGATCAGACCATAATGAGTCTCTGTAATGTTTTTAGTGTGATTCGAGTGTGAATTTTAGTAGAGGTTCGGTATCAAAAAAAGGTTTTGAGTAGAAAGTTTGGTAGGGATTTGGATTGTAAAAGTTGTTGAAAATAGTGACCGGAGGACATATTTATATAGAAAATTAAGCTTGGTCTTCAAGAAAGGTTCACGAACATATGGGAGGTTCGATGCGCATACGAAAGGCTTGGAGCATACACGGAGGAGTTTGCATGCACACAGAGGCCACAATACACACGCGAGGCTTGCTTGGCACCTACGAGCTTTGCTGCGCATACGCGAGCCCCATGGCATGCATGCAAAGGCTCTTGCATTCATATGAGCCCCATGGCACACGTACACACAGAGGCTCAAGCATGCATGCAAGCTTTTAATGTCCAACTCGGTCTGAATCAGTTAAATTTTTTCAGTTTTCTAAATTTTTGGATTCATTTTAATTCCAATTTGGTCCTGGTTTGGGCTTATAAGCTCGTATTAGTGGGATGGATTTGATGGTGTAAAAGGAATGGTTCAAAACTATCCTCCTTAGTAGATTCGATTTGACCAAAGGATGGATCTGATATGTGTGAACGATACCGATGCCTTGAAAGGGGCCTTGGGAAGTGCCTATAAATAAGCCATCACTTCCTTTCTACTCTCCCATTCTAAATATTTCCCTTATTTCCTTTCTCTTCCTTTTTTCCCTCTTTTATTATTTTGTAAGTTTTTCTGAATGCTTTCTACTCAAGTGCCACAAGAGTAGGAGGATTAGCTATTACAACTGAGACATTTTCTAATTGGGTGAACTCTTTAGACATCGAGATCGATAGTTTGTGGATTCCTCTGTTACATGTAGATCATTTATTCTTAGAAGGAAATTATAATTTCATGGCAGACTTCTAAGAGCCTTTGACAGTTCCAAACCTAGAACTATTGTTAAATAGGTGAAATCACAACAGTTGGAACGGCTACCCTATGGCATTTTTTTTACACAAATTAAATAATACTTAGATAAAATAAACAAAAAAAAACTAAAAGGTAGAAATTTTACCTTTAGGACCATATCCATAATCACAAAGGCAGTAGATCGCATTTGTTAACAGTGGAGCCCTTCTGGCACGTAACCCACTAGTACGAGATCCAGTTGAGGTAGCTCATCTTTCAGGCTGGATGAGACTGAACTATCAATGCTCTTCTGATAAGAACCTTCTATTTTCTATCATTAATAGGTGGTGGGACACAACTAACACATTTTACGTTTCCATTGGTAAGATGACTATAACTCCAGTTGAATGAACCTACTTGACTGGGATGCATTTTTTAGAGTTCCCTGTTGCTTTTGATGATCATGCTTAGAGTAAGAAGTCTTTGGGTGGTCTTCTTAGAGCTAGACCTCCCCCTGTGAGTCTGATGGTTCCCAGGTCTTAGTTAGTTAGCTTGTTAAAGCGTATGAACTTACAAAATTTCTCTATTTATTAGTGTGCTAGAGTCTACTTATTGATCATGTTGTCGACTATTTTCTTATTTAATGAGCAAAGCTATGTTGACTTGAAAGTCATGGGTTTACTGATGAATATGGAGAATCTTAGTGAATATGACTGGTGTGGGGCCACCTTGACTGCTACATATAGAGCTGTGGGCATGATGTCTTGGTCATTAGGGATTGGGATCCACACGACTATGATTGCTTGAGAGGTTAGTATTACCCTTCTATTTCTTGCTTCCTTATTATCATACTATTGATTTTCTACTTTTTTGTAGTTTTGGGCTTTTGCACACTATCTTGCTATTTTCCCCAATATTGCTACCATAGATGTTACCACACTTTCGATGGGACAGATGTGGGGCTAGTCTCCATGGCGAGAGCCACTAGTCAGTTTTTCCTTCACTCAGTTTAGAGGAATCTTTGCTACTATCACTGAGTTATGTCCTGAATGACTTTACTCCTTTTGACTTCCATTAGTTTCTGATGGCCAATGAACTACTTCAAGTGATTTGGGCCCCTTTCCAGTATGAGAGCCTGGTTGGTGATATTTTGCCCGTTGCTCTAAGCATTTTAGCTATTGAGAGACGAATCCTCTTTAGGTCCAATGAGACTCATGAGTGCTTCTTAAGAGAATGTGTCTTAGCTCATACTGAAGGAAAAATTATGAGTTGTGCAACTAAAGCAAAAATATATATAAAGTACATACTTTTGGGCATACACTGCTAACAGGTTCATACCATGTTGAGCTAAGTCGAGATCTACCCTGCCAACCATGCTTCCACTACCTCTGACACTTTAGCTGATGAAGTTATTATTCTGAATCCATAATCAAGCCATGGAAATAACACTTCAGTCACCCTTGCTATAAACTTTCCAAAAAGGGGTTTAGGACCATCCTTTCTTTAAGGACATAACTAAGAAATATGAAGAAATTGAAAGGGACTCGCCAACCCTTAAAAAAAAGGAAAAAGGTCATAGAAATCAAAGCATTGAGCCCTTTCTCTAAGGCAACCCCAAAAGTTTAAATGCCCTAATTTGAGAAATTCAGAGGTACTTCTTACCCAAAGACACATTTAAGAATCTATGATGGGGCACTCCATCCCATGGGGGTGGGAAACAAGCTCCTTGCTCAACTTTTCCAACAGTCGCTCAGTCGTGTGGCTCTGACCTAGTTTACACAACTCGATGATTCCAAGAAACAAACATGGGAATCTATCTATGCTAAATTTGTTAAGCAGTATTCCTATAACCAAGAGGTTGACATCAAGAGAAGAGATCTTAAAATAGCTAAACAACTACTCAGAGAGACATTTTCAGCGTTTATTGCTAGATAGAGGGAGAAGGCCTCCTAGATGGTTTATTAGCCAAGTGATTCTGAGTAGAGTGACATAGTTGTCAAGAACTTGTTACCTGTGTTTCAAGATAAAATGATAACACACCGTTTTCCTGACTTTAAGGCTTTCATTTTTGTTGGTTCTCACCTAGAAGATGCAATGGAATCTTGCCTCATTAAGGATGAAACTTAGGCCTCATCCTCTCCTTTTAAGAAATCTTCTAGTGGGGTTAATGTAATTACAGTTTACAAACCACTCCAAATATAAGAAGGGAGTTTTTTAATTTAAAGGAATTAACTCTGAGGTACCTCTTGAGACAATGCTTGGTAAAGAACACTTTTAAACCATTAGAGCTAGTCCTCTGTTAAAAGACTTCAATAGGAATGAGACTTGTGACTATCATCAAGGGCCAGAGCATAAAACTGACGATTGCAAGGCCCTTCGCCATAAGATCCAAGATCTCATTGATGCGAAAAAGCCTCTACTACTTGAGGTCAATATTGGCACTAATCCCCTCCCTGAATATAATGTCAATGCAATACCAAATTAATTTGATGAAGGTGACTCAACTGATCTCATCACTAATGCCATGCCTCTAAGCAATTTCCATTACATTGAAAATGACCAATCTTTCTTAAAGAGGTCACTCTCCCCAAATTGCTCACCTCTAATTGGCCAAATTTCCTTAGTGAGGTCAATTCATAATGATTACTACTATGTCATCATAGACCTAAGGCATTTAGGCTAAGAGATAGATGCAATAACTAGAAGTGGCCAAATTACACAAGCTCCTGCTATTGCCTCATTGTCAAGCCAACCAATGGCTTAGAATAGAGGGACTTCTGAAACTAACGATGAACCCATTTTGAAAGAATTGAAGAAGACACAAGCTAGCATCTCAATCTAGAATTTATTCATGTCTTTTAATCCTCATCACCAAGCTTTTTATAAGGCATTGAGTAAGACCCAGACATCACCTGACATCTTCCCTAAAACTTTGGTTGCATAAATCTATAGTGCCACAATGGGAATTGCTATTTCTTTCTCAAAAAATGAGATTTTTCCTAGGGGGTCCTCATATTGATGGTCTGTAAATCACTATTATGATAAGGGAGAAGAGTGTCCCTATGACCTTAGTTGATAACGGGTCCACACTAAATGTCTACCCTTTGAAGGTTATAAGTTGTTTGGGTTTAACTGCCATTGACTTCAATCCTTTAGACCAAATTATAAGGGCTTACAATAACTCTAAAAGAAAGCTACTTAGGTTGGCTATATTGACTATCTCCATGGGCTTGACTACTTTCAAAGTCCCTTTCCAAGTCATTGATGTGCCATCATGCTTTAATTTACTCCTAGGTAGGCTTTGGATCCATCAGGCCAAAGTTGTGCTATCTATTCTACACCAATGGGTCAACTTCCCATTAAAGGGTGACATTGTTACCATTGAGGTTTATCTATCAGGAAAATCTGAAGTCCCAGACAATGTACCCATCTTAGAGATCCAACCTGAGTTATTGTCAAATTATTTATCCAGATTCTCATTTGTTTAGTTCATTCATATTATAAAGAATCTAAAAGAGCAACCTGCCTTGGATTTTGATCCTTACTGTAACCCAATGTCTGGGAATATTCTCAAACACATGGCATGTTTTCTTGGTATGGTCCTAAGCAAGAATCAACAAGGTATCAAGTCCTTTGATGAGTACCCCGTATAAGTTCCGCCATTCAGCCTAGGCTATAAGCCAACTGATGATGAACTTGAAGAAGAAAAGGAAAAAGTTAGAAAGAACTCTACAATTGCCAAAAGGGGGGTGAAGTCAATATCATTTTCAAGCCCTACTTAATAACCTTGAATGGCTACTCTATTAAGGAGGGAGAGACTGTTCCTTATTGTGCTTTCCCTGAACCGTGGATCTGCCTTATCACTAGAAGCAGAATTCCTATATTTGAGCTATTCTCTAACATGAAACTGACCACTGAAGATTGCCAACATGTGTACTACCAGAGAATGATTACAAAGAGAATATGAAGCAAGGTTCTTTGGTAATATAGTTTTCTCACTTACAGGGAGGAGACATCTGACCTCTCCACTATGATCAAGCTTGCCAAAGGAAAACTGAAGAACTGGTGTTTAGATGAGTGTCCATTTGAAGCAGCTGAATCTAAAATGGAGACTGAACCAGAAATTGAATCTAAGTCTGAGTCAACTACTAGGTCTGAGTCTTCCTTTGAGTCTGAATCTGATAATGATGTAACATCTCCAATGGGATTTAACTATGAGTATGATGTAACCATGGACCTTTCCCCCATTTCTATTAATAAGACATCTAAGTTTTCTTGTTATGAGCCTATTTCCTAGTTTTCTTTTGTTGTTCCAATTGATGAATCCGACCTCAAATAAATAAAAAAAAAAGAGAATAAAATAATAAAAAATAAAAGATACAGTTAAAGATCCCATAAATACTAGCACTCATGACATGCCTAAAAATACTTACATTACTTCTGCATGCTCAAACAAACAAGACACCGAGTCTATCATTAAAAGATTTGAAGACTGCTTTGCCTGGCGTCCAAGTGACATGACCAGACTAGATAATAGTATTACCATCCACATGATTCCAAGCTATCTAGACTATAAGCCTATCAAATAGAAGCTCAGATGCTTGAAGCCTACCTAGTCCATACCAATTAAAGAAGTGGTAGCTAAACAGCTTCCTCATAGATTCATGAAGCTAATCAAATACATGTCTTGGTTGGAAAAAATTATCCCAGTACTGAAGAAGGATGGAAAAGTCAGAATTTGTGTGGATTATTGGGACTTTAACAAGGCATGCCCCAAGGATGATTTTCCATTACCCCACATAGAGCTCTTGGTCAACGCATTAGCTGATTCAGGGATGGTTTCCTTAATCGATCTGGACATGGGGTACAATCAGATCCTAGTTCATCATCCAGATATGGAGAAAATAACTTTTATCTCAGAATGTGGTACCTACTATTACAAAGTAATGCCATTCAGTTTAAAGAATGCTAAAGCCACTCATCAGAGAATGGCTACTATAATCTTCCATGACTTAATACATAAAGAAGTGGAGGTCTACGTCGATGACATGATCGTTAAAGGTGCAACCCCAGAACTGCATCTACAAGCACTTGAGAAGTACTTCCTTAGACTTTGACAGTATAATATCAAGTTAAATCCTAATAAGTACATATTAGAGCCTCATCTAAAGTGTTCCTCTGTTATATGGTCAGCAAGAAAGGCATATAAGTGGATCAAGCCAAGTCTAAAATCGTCCTTGACATGCCACCTCCTAAAACTAAAAAGGAGATACGAGGCTTCTTCGGATGCCTTCAATATATCAGTCAGTTCATTCACCAACTAGAAGATACCTGTGACCCAACATTTGCCTTACTGAAAAAGAATTCCTCCAAGCAATGGAATGAGGAGTGTTAGAGAGCCTTTGAACTAATTAAGAAGTATCTAATAAGTCCACCAATCCTAAAAAAGCCATAAGAGCAATGCTGAAATGCTCCAGACTCATATAAAGAGAATTCCATCTACTACTTAAGTAAGAGAATGCTAACACACAAACTCAAGTACAAGTACATTGAGAAGCTTTACCTAGCTCTAGTATGGGTCTGACACAAATTGAGACATTATCTTGGGCCATACATCTCACATGTCCTCATCGATCAGAGTCCTCTCAAATACCTTATTGAAAAGCATGTCTTAGATAATAAGATGGCTAGATGGATGGTAGTCCTTGTAACCTACGACCTTAAGTACATTCAGAGAAAATCCATCAAAGGCAGTGTCATTGCTTATCAACTGGCTGCGGCCCCAAGTGATAATAATTGGGAAGAACCTGAATTTCTTGATAAAGATGTACAATTCTTAGAGACTAACACATGGAAACTACACTTTGATGGAGCCACAAATAACAAAAGTTATGGCGTCGGCTTGGTGTTCCTTATGCCTACCGGTGAAAGCTTACCTCTTACAATCAAACTAGATTTTGAGATAACCAACAACGAGGCAGAATTTGAATCATATGTGTCTAGGTCAGAATCAATTCTCTAGATTGGCATCAGAAACTTAGAAGTCTATGGTGACTACAACCTCATCATCTCACAAGCTTTGAGTAAATTGAAAATTAGAGAGGAGCGACTGATTCCTTTCCATAAGCACCTCGAAGAGTTGGCTAACAAATTTGACACTTTATCTTTCAACTATCTTCTGAGAACTCATAATAGATTTGTTGATGCACTAGCAACTCTGTCATCAATGATAGAAATACATGATGGGTTCATTATCCATCCTATTTCGATAAGCATCAAATGTCAACCGAGCTTTCAGAGTCACTGCATAAGCATTCAAGTTGAAGAGAAACCATGGTACTGGGATATCTACATCTATCTCACTAAAGGAGAATATCCTGAAGGTGCCTCCAAATCCGAGGGAGAACCCATAGACAACTTGCCAGTGGATAAATCCCTAGAGGAGACATTCTTTACAAGAAGACAATGAATGGCATTCATCTTAGGTGCATCTTAAACGAAGTGGGAAATTACATCATGGAAGAAATCCATGGCGGAATAGATAGCACCCATATGAACGGATGGGCATTATCCAGAAAGATCATGAATCAAGGCTATTATTGGCTCATAATGAATGAGGACTTCACAAAATATGCTCGAAAGTGCCCAAAATGCCAAGGATATGAAAAGCTCTAAAAGCTTCCTTCCTCACCTCTCAATCCAATCTCCAAACCATGGCCTTTTCCTATTTAGGGCTTAGATGTCATTGGCAAGATCTCACCCAACTCATCTGCTAGCCAGAAATACATTCTAGTTACCATAGATTATTTCACCAAGTGGGTTAAACATGCACCCTATCAAGTACTGTATTCGAAGAAGGTGGCCCAGTTCATCAAAACCAACATCATCACAAGGTATGATGTCCTATATGAAATCATTTATGACAACAACTCACACTTCTAGAAAAAGGTAGTCACTCTCCTGAAGAAGGAAAAAATTGAACATCACAGATCTCCTTACAGACCTCATATTAACATGAAGGTTGGCACCTGCATCTTTCAAGTGCCTTCATTGGGTATAGAACAACTTATAAATCAGCTACCAAAGCTACACCATACTCTCTAGTCTATAGAATGGAAGTATTCCTTTCCATAAAATTAAAAATACAAACAGTTAAAGTTCTCCAATACAGACAGTTAAAGTTCTCCAAGAAGCTCAGATCTCTGAGCTCAATTTATAACAGGCCTACTTCTATCAGCTCAATGAACTTGACGAGAAAAGGATGGAAGCACTCCACTATACACAGAACTACCAAATTAGACTGGAAAATCATTTCAATAAAAGGGTTCAAAGTTGCATCTTCGTGAAGGTGACTTAGTTATCAAAGAGATTAGACAAGTTATGTAAGACCCTCGAAGGACATTCAGACCTCCTTGGAGCAACCCTTACATCATCAAGAAGATCATGACAGGTGGAGGCGTCATCCTGATGGACGTTGACGACAATGAACTCAATAATCCAACCAACCTTGATTAACTCAAAAAGTACTACATATAGCATTCTTATTGTATGAGCAAGCATTCAGGCATCATTACTAAACAATAACTATGTCGACCTAATTGTTTAAAATTACCATGTATTCAATTCTCAAATTATCTTTTGTAAGGAGATACGTAGGCAGCCTTTATGGGTACAGTCCGAATCATTTAATAAAAATCAATGTTTCATTCATATTTGTGCTCTTTAACATTACATGCAAGAGTTAAAAAGAACAAATAAACATTAAAAAAAAAAGAAAAGAATAAACCCGCTAAGCTGAAAAACCAAATAGATGGATAGGAAAATTTTAGTGTATAGCCTGCCGACTGAAAACTAAAAAGGTGATCTAAGCAATAATCAAGGCAGCTAACTAAGTTGAAAACCCAAAAAGGGAAGCTTAGGAAAAAATTAGAGCTTAATAAATAAAATAAAACATTTATTGAGGTCTTATTAATCTTTTGGAACAGTCAAAACAAAGCATTCAAACAAAAAATAAAACAAAAATCAAATAAAAGTCTTTCTTTTTTCTAAAGTCTAGACTCAAACTCAACCCTCAATCTCAGTCAGAATAGCAACTCGCTTGGCTTTCTCCTTTGGCCAACAAGATTCAATCCACCATACAATGTGCTCGACAGACTTTCCATAAGCATCACGAGGAATCACCATGGCCCTTGAATAGTCCATAATCCAACGCGATAGAATAGGTCTAGCATCTTTCTCAGTCACTATGGTCACTTAAAAAAAGGGCCATCTAAGGGCACATCCTCATTATGTCCCATCTGATGAAGGACTCTGGTAGCATAATACTAAGTCACGTGATGAAATTCGAGTAGATACATATGCTTGAAACCTTAGCTCCTCGAAATAAACCATTTGATAGTGTACCAATCAGGCTTCCACAGCTGATCAAAAAGACTAAACTCTAGAAGCCAGCTAGCCCATTCTTGCTTAGAAGCAAGGTGAAAGATAGCCTTCTTAGTGCAGTACCAAGCAGCGAACTACTCTAGTCTATCAGGTTTAGGAATGATCCTTAGGTGATCCCTCAGCCAAATTTGAAAGGCAAAATAACACAAATAAGAAAACTCTCAAGTCATGCTAAGATAGAAAAGCATAAAAGGATATAAATACCTTAAGTAGAAGTGAATAGAGAGTCCAAGGTTCTCTAGAGCTATAATAATGGTCTAGGCTTATCACTATCTCTTCTAAAATCATCCCCACAATCAACTTACGCTCCTCCATTTGGAGTATCAACTTAGCTATCTTTACATCCTCGAAACCAACTGGTCCCATAAATATATAACCCATATTCAGTGCGAAAGCATAGGCCCTCAACCTCCTAGCCATCCAAACGGAGTCATCCTTTGACTCCTCCCAAAATATAAAGGCCAACACAGGTAGGACAGCCAAATCATCTCTCAC
>CAOJBK016018342.1:0-11934 GCA_948294925.1 Codiaeum variegatum | reverse complement strand
TCATGTTCTAACTGGCAATGGGATAAAGAAAACTCTTTTCTTCCTACCAAGTGTGTTAACCTAATTCCACACTAAGTCCCATAAGTCATGAGTGATGTCTAGCATAACATATTACGACTACCCTATTAGAAATGAATGTCAGTGATCATATCCTCGACAATAGCATGGACCTCTTGATCATAATTACCATGCACTCGAATCCATTCATTACAGATTCCCGATCTCAACTAGGGTCATGGAAAAAGTCAAACCCTATGTGTTAGATCATATGACTTATATTCGGTTTGAGTTCTTGATAAACCAGTTCCTACTAGAAAATCTTTCTAGTGAACCTTATCCACCCTAGCCAGAGATTTGCATATCAAGACTAACTAGAAGTCATAAGATTCCTTACTTAATTACCCAAGTTAATGAATTATTTATTGGTTAAACACTTATTCCAATATACCATTGATTATGGCTACCACATGCCATATACCAATACGTGACTAGCATCAGTATGTAAGCAGTAACAAACTATAGTCACCAATACGCCAGATAACATGTCACCTCAAGTCTAAGGATTATATGCACAATCATGATCTAGATGATGCGATATTGACTGGTAGGTACCAACCCATGTATCCATCATCTAATGTTACTGTTCAACTCACTCATTTCATGAGTGTGTTCACATGTTGTCATGGCATCACATGTCTGTAACATAAGACTCACTACCTCCATACCAATAAGTATCTAATACTCATCATGGATGGCAACAGAGGTGATGGTCTTCCGGATTAATGGCGTCCCTACCAATAATCCTATGACTATGAACAACCTTTAAAGCATATGTTAAAAAGGCAATCTGTCACTCATATTCTCAAACTCTTTGAGAATGGATTCCCTATAGAATACTTAAGGGACATATATACGTTCAATAATAGGAATGTATCCATTTAAAGAACATATATACCAAGAAAGTTAAGGTTTTCATTTATATTCACATGCTGAGTGTACGTTCTAGGGGATACGCTGCTAATAACAATATCCTTCTACCTGTGGCAAAAGTTATTATAAATCGGATGAAGGACATTCTGCCTAATTTAGTTTCTGAAGAGCAAAGCACTTTTGTTCCAAAGCATCTTATAACTGGTAATATTATGATTGGTGTTGAAGCTTTTCGTACTCTTAAATCAAATTTAGCAAGTTGTGGGGTATGGTGGCGGTGAAACTTGATATGTAAAAGGCCTATGATAGGCTAGAATAATCTTTCATAGAAACTACTTTAAAAGCTTTGGGTTTTAATGATTCATGGATAGCCCTTATTATGAGATGCATTACTTCAATCCGCTATTACTTTCTTCTAAATTGTGCAATTGCTGGGAATGTGGTGCCTCATCGTGGAGTTCATTAAGGTGATCCATTATCGCCATATATTTTTATTCTACGTGCTGACTTATTGTCTAATATGTTGAGGCCGGCTCGAGAGCAAGGCTTAATTCATTGCCTTCATTTAGCTCAAACGACTCCTATTATTTCCCATCTTTTTTTTTACAGACGATAGCTTAATTTTTTTATGAATGAATTTGAGAGAAGAAGGTGAGCTTAATCGAGTTTTAAGGAAGTAAGAAATAGCTTCTGGCCAAATGGTGAATCTAGCTAAATCAAGCATGTTCTTTGCTTCAGTAAGAAAACATAATCATTTCATTGAAGTTATGGGCTTTGAGAGGAACAATCAGATTAATTCTTATCTTGGTTTGCCTTCAGTAATAGGGAGATCCAAAAGGTGCATGTTTAGCTTATTGAGTGACAAATTTCCAAGGAAGATGGAGGGATGAAGATCTAGAAGTATGTCTATGGGAGGGAAGGAAGTTCTTATAAAGGCGGTAGTTCAATGTTTACCATCATATACTATGAATATTTTTCAAATTTTCTTTAGTAAATGATCTTAAAAAAATGTGTAATGGCTTTTGGTGGGGAAGTGTAGATGGAAAGAGAAAGAGAATCCATCGAGCTAGTTGGGATCGTTTGTGTGTTTTTAAATCGAAAGGAGGTTGGGGTTTAGAAGTTTAAAGGACTCCAATATAGCTTTATTAGCAAAACATTATTTTCACGTCTTCTCAAATTTAATACAAGGCTGACAGCTAGAGTGTTTCAAGCACGACATTATCCTTATTCTAATGTTTTATAGGTTGAAGTTCAGCACAACTCAACCTATTTTTGGAAAAGTTTAAGCATGGCTATTCCCCTGCTGGAGAAAGGCCTCATTTGGTGTATCAGAGATGGCACGGAGGTCTCCATTTTAAATGACAACTGGTTCATATGCCACATACTTTTAAATTTATCACTCCAAGACCAGAAGGTGATGCCACTAAGTTAGTTGTTGAGTTGATTTTCAATGGCAAATGGAATTCAGACTTAATTTATGGGATCTTTCTACCACGAGACAAAGAATCAATTAATTCCATTGTGTTGCCAAGAGAGTGATCCTCAGATTTTCAGTGCTGGTTCTACACAAAGAATGGGAATTTCAGTGTAAAATCGGGTTATAATCTAGCCATAAGCGAGACAGAATTGACATCAGCTTCTACAAGCAATGGTTTGTTTGAACCTTGGAAGAATTTATAGAACGTAAAAGCTCCGCAACATCAACTGATCACTACATGGCACCTTATTAGAAATTAGCCGCCTTCAAAATTCAATATTCAATGGGAGAAGATTTTTGTAGAGATGAGTTATCCCTTTCGTGGTTCTTTTGAAGGAACAGAGGAACATTTTGCTCAAGAGTGTTGGACCATCTCTTCTTTAAATGTAATCTGCAACATGACATGGTGCTCAAATGTGTGTTGGATAGAAGAATGTTTGCAGGTCTTGAACCCATCTTAGTGGCCATTTTTTGTTTCAATGATGCCTTGTGGTATGTGTAGCTGGGCAATGTCGAGAATATTTCTTCTTTTCAATGGAAATTGGCTGCTTGATCTCAAACAAAAAAAAAAAAAACCTATAATTTTTCTATCTAAACCAATCAATCTCTTCTATTTTTTTTACCACGTCAGATTAGAGGTCCACATCACATCTAAATATCATTTTAATTAATAAATTTAAAAAAATAAGAAAACGAAAGTGAAAGCGAGAGAGAGAGAGAGAGAGGATTCCATAAGCTGTACAACAAAGAAGATTTTGTTACCTAAATTAACCCCAAAAAACATAAAAATTTACATCGCAACCCCAGAGCCACCACCGCCACCATCACCAACACCCACTGCTTCCCAAGCCGAAGCCGCTATTAGAGGATGGCTATGCCACCCCAGAGTCAAGCAACCGTCGCTCTCCTCCACACAATACCCTTCCGACGAGAACAGCGTCAATAACATACTAGCTTGTTTGAACGCATTAGACCCTAAATTCAACGACCTAAATCCAGTAGCTGTGAGCCGCGCTCTCCATTTAGCAAGCGATTCATGGCGCTCTAGCCGAGCTGAACCTTCACAGCTTACCACGTTGCTTATCTCTCTCTGTATATACAACTCGGCTAGAACTTTCTCTGGTTGAAGCACACAAGCCTCCAGTGAATCGAACATTGTTGAATAGTAATATAATGCTTCGGTGAACCGATCCAGAAAAGCCGGTTGGTTATGGTTGGCTTCTTGTTCAACGAGTGTCATGATTTTAGGGTTTAGGTTTCGGATCCAATTGAGAACCATGTCAATCGCTGAATTCCCTAGCAATTTATGGAGTTGCATGATTGAATTGACTGCTACAGCTTCTTTAGGATTCACCTGTAACATCCATGGCTTCACATCTTCAAGCTTTGAAGCTGCTACCCCTCGGAAAGCGAATCGGACGTTTACTGACCTGGCTAACTCGGCGAGTTTTAACCCGATTTCTCGAAGTGAGTCACGACCGTCCGGTGAAGGTGGACCAATGCCTGTTAACCTAAGCAAAGGAGGACCACCAGGACGAAGAGCTAAAGCCTGTATAAGAGCCGGCCATTGTAATCCATGCATCAAATTAAAATCAACTACGTGTACACAATCGTGACCGTCAAAAGCTTCTAATATCGCTTGATTAGCTGTAAAATGAGCGAATTTCAAATACGGACAAGCTTCGTAAAAGTGATGGTACAACAGCTCATTTTCAAAACCTAAATTAAACCCAACGCCGGCAACTGAACTAACCGGAGCAAAAATCCGGCAACTCAGAGCATCAATGAAACATGCGGCGACTTTACCGATGCCACAACCAGTGTTTACACGAGTTAATAATCCCTGCATATCCTCGATCAAAGAGCCGGCCAATGAAAGTTCGCCGCGTTGGATAAACTCTGCACACGTCATCAACATATGGACGAGCCTTATCGCTGAATCCTCCTCCACGGCGGTGACGACGGTCAACTGATTCTGTGGAGATAAATTCTGATTCTGCTGTTGAGGCGTAGCAGAGTTTTCCATCCCCAAAGAACTATCTAAAGTGGTAGAATTAGGAATGAGATCCGATAGATCGGAGGGAAGAGAGGGGAGAGGCTGAGATTGGTTAAGCTCAGAGAGAAGCGAATCGACCCATGAGGAGAGATCGGAAGGGTTATATAAAACGGCATCGGAAAGATGATGAGAAGCAGAATTGACCATAGCAGTTTCAAGACATTCAAGGCGTTGGGCCACATGGCGCAGTTCTGAAGAGCGGACTTTATAACCAGCGCCGGCGAGGAGGCCGTCGATTTCAGGAGGTTTGGTGGTAGAAGATTGTGATGAAGTAGGAGGATTAGCTGCTGGTGATGATGAATCGGTGGAATCATAAGGTAACATGATTTGTGGTTATAATGAAGGGATTTAGGGATTTGAGTTAATTAATTTAATTATAAAAAAGATGTTTTTGTGAGATAGTGAAGGTTGGTCATGGCGGAGAGAGAGTGGGAGTGTGAGTAGATACTGAGAAACAAGTGAAAAAAAATACAAAACAACTCCTCCTTATGCCTGATTCTTTCTAATAAAAAATTGCCCTAATAATTTGGCAAAAAAAAAATTTTGCCCTAATACTTCCAAAATAATGTTTACCCTGTACTCTGTTCATCCAACATTTATATAATTTAGATTCCCATATGATTTTTCTATAAGAGGTTCAAAGAAGTACATAATACAAGCCTTCCTAGCCAAAGGTCTCACCAAAATTACATTTTTTTCCCCTGATGGTGCAGAGTTCTATCGTTGTGATGCATTTTTCACCTCAACAAACCTGCACAAAACACATTTTACTCTTGAATGGACATGGGAATAATCCCCTGAATTTTCGTTAAAATTTTAAACTGAATGTCTCCATGTTGATATGGCATTGGAAATGCACACCCCAAACCTGTTAAAGAAATCTGACCTATAAGCTGGGGAATTTGTCTCGTCGGTTGTGAGATTGGATGTAGTTATATAAAGCCAATAATAAGGTTTGCAACACATTAAGCACAATGTAGATAGCGGCTTCTTACTATGAGTTGGTAGTAAATATTTGTTGCTCAAAATTCCAACTTGCATGTAGTTAAGCTGTAAATATTTCATACATTTCTAAAAGCCTAATATTTTTACACCAGCAAGCAATGTATTGGTAGCACAAGGAAAGTGTGCTATAGGCATCACATCACAATGAGTAGGAACCACAGTAAGTGGAAAACAAAACAGTTAGCATTTCATTAACATTGCAAAATCCTTGTTATAATTAAGTGGAGTTGTTATCCTATTTCAGAATTCAGGTGACTCCATCTCTGTCAACAAACCAAGCTGTGACCGTGTCCGGTAACAGCCTATAGAAAATGTGGGCTTTTGAACATTTTTTCTCATGATGCATGTTATTTTGAATATTTTTCAGGAGTAAGGTGGGGTGTCACACGCAGAAGTTTCGGACAGGACAACCCAGGGTTCTGAAGCCCAGATGCCAAATTAGCTTCAGTATTCCATATGACCAACTTCTTTGTCAGAACTTTCACCAACTTCTGTTACACAACCAGTATCATCTGCCTCAAGTCCAACTCCACCAGAACCAAGACTATTGCCATCAAAAGTTAATAATGCACATACATCAGAAGGGGATCAATGAAGGCCTTGTGAACTTAAAAGTCTCTCAGTTCCCATTTTGAAAAGACGTATTCCTGATGGTTACAACTGGCGGAAATATGGTCAGAAGCAAGTAAAGAGTCCTAAAGGTTCTCAAAGCTATTACAAGTGCACTTATTCTGACTGCCGGGCTAAAAAGATCGAATGTGCTGATTACTCGGGCCATGTCATTGAGATTGTTAATAAAGGAACTCGCAGTCATGACCCACCTCGAAAGAACAACTGCACGAGAGAAAGTAAGGTTGCATCATCACCAGCGCCTGTTTTGGGCAATACCCCAACAGAAAATTCCATTAGCATGCCTAAGGATCCAGATCAAGATACATTGCCAAAAGAGTCTATACAAGCAACACCCACAAATCTTGAAAAGAAACGACAGAGCTTGAGTGGCTTGGATGGGAATGGGAGAATTCAGATCAAAGAGGAGCTTGACGGTGAACCTGAAGCAAAAAGAAGGTAAGAAGTCCAGTAAGTTTTTATTTCTTATGTGATGGTAACAATTTCTGGTTTTATTATGGAAATATAGTTGGAGATAATCTTGTTTTAATATTTTGCTCCATGATTAGAGTGAAGAAGAACTTAGAATGTGCAGGAGCTCACCTAAAACCTGGGAAGAAACCTAAATTTGTAGTGCATGCAGCAGGTGATGTTGGAATCTCAAGTGATGGGTACAGATGGCGCAAGTATGGACAAAAAATGGTGAAAGGAAATCCCCATCCAGGTGCATGTCTACTTCTTCATCTACACTATGCATGTGGGAAATTTGTACTTTATAGAATGCCATATATTAACATGTGATATTTCTGATTGAGATGTAGTGAAACTGTTTATTGCAAAATTGTTGTTTCTTGGTTTTGTTCTTACTCTTATTCTTCTAGTACTGCTTATAATCTTTTATATATCTTATAATGGTGGCAGAAAATTTTGTGAAGAAATCAGAGGAAATTGAATTATAATTCTCGTTTGTTCAATTCTGACAAAATAAATTAATTAAACTTTATCTTATCTTACGTGATTTGTTCTGTATCTCTAGTCTAGGATGGCTTCATCTGAAGATTGATATGTCCTTGTAATATCAGAAGTGAATGGTTCAGTATATCTTTCTTTGCTTTGATTTTTATCTGTAGAGACAGTGGAGGGTGGGAGGGGGTTTGGGAAGGGGTGTGTGTGTTTGTGGGGGGTGGGGTTGGTGTGTGTGTGGAGGAGGAAGGAGGGGGGTTGAGCCTTTGGCCATTTCTAGAAAAACTTTTTTTTGGGGCCAAATTGCTTTATTTCTTCATGGGGTTTTGGGGGATTCCCTGAAAACGATTATACATTAGATCTCTGAAGGTATATGTAAATGGCTGTTCTTTAAATATGTTTACCTGTGGATGGTTAGCAATTGAATAAAAAAGGATTGTTTCTCTAAATATAACAGTGACTGTAATGCTCATCTTGTCTGCCATTCTGATGATAAGGATTCTAAAGGATTGGCTTTTCTGTTCTGGGGTGACTAGCCTGGTTCCATATCTGTTCTCGACCTAATTTGGAGCTCGCATGGGAACTTCAGTTGATAAGGTAATCAAGTGAAATACAACTTTGTCTGTGCGTGGGAGATCTGTTAATGAAAGAAAGAACTGAACATTTGAGAAAGTGGAGCTGTCTTATTCAAGTTCATTTATTGGTAGATGGATCTTTTATGGTTTAATGTTCTATAGTTCCGTCCCAATTTCTCATCCTCTATTGACGTGCAAAATGAAGGGAGAAACTGATAAATAAGGCTCTGATTATTGCTGGAGCTCAATAATTGCCACTCTGCAATATTATAAGAAATTTATTAATTATTGAAATTTTTTACACTTACGTGATAGTGTTGTCAGACAGCATTAGAGATTGGATTTTGATTGTTGATACTTCTTCCACTATCTCTTCATTTCAAGGTGCATGTACTGCTGGTCTTCCTGTTTACTTATTCTTCAAAGTTTGAAAATCTTTGTGCTTGGTTGATTTAGTGCCTCAACCCTAAGATTGTCCCTGTTGTTTCCTATTTTCATCTTCAGTATTTAGAAAATGCTATGCAGGCATAGATCATCAGTATTTAGAAAATGCTAACCATTCATAAACTATGTCAGCATAATTTATGTGAATTTGGTCTTCTGGTATGGAGTCAAATTGGTGAACTAAGTATTAGCTTTAAAGATAAAATCATGTAATTAGAGTAAAGATAGTTTTCAATTTTCATTCGTTTTAGAATCATAACCAATTATATGGATTCACAATATATGATTAACGTTGGGGTGTCCCCAGAATCATAACCAATTTAAAAGATTTAGTTATTTATTCCTGCATCTAATTAGCGTTTCCAATTATAATCTCTGCCAATTTATTCTATTCTTATGTTCTCAATTACTTTGCATGAACTATCATAGATGCACTTCTGCTGGATGTCCTTTTCCCAAGCACATCGAAACTGCAGCAGATAACACAAATGCTGTCATTATAACATACAAAGGAGTACACAACCATAATATGCCCGTACCAAAAACGACGACATGGTTCGCCTAGTGCACCCCTTGTTGCTGCTACTGCACCTGCTTCTATGAACAATTCACAACTCAAGAAAACTGATACATTCACGAATCAACCAACTTCAACCCAATGGTCAGTTGGGAAAGAAGGTGAACTAACCAGCAAATGTGTGGACCTCGGAGCTGAGTAGAAAGAGAAGGCAATTGAATCAGCTCGAACTCTTCTGAGCATTGGATTTGAAATCAAGCCTTGCTGACAGGAAATGATGAAGAAGGTCATCACCACATGCAGCTGTGCCAGCCCTTGCAATTGAAAATCATGTAGCTGTCAAAATGTGAATTATCAGGTTTGATTTTTTTCCCCCTCTTTTTATTTCTTTCAAAACAGTTGTATATTTGGTATTGTACAACATCAGGAATCATTTGGAACGTTGATAAGCTAAATAGTATTGGAACTTAAAAATTTTTGTTGGCCTCCATTTTCCCTTGTCTTGTTTAGTGACCCATCTCCACCTCAATGTCTCCATTTCAGGAGCAACTTCTGTATATATATATTTTTTAAGCTGCAGATCTAAAATTATTATGGTGGTTGACAGCTTTAAAGGTATCATTTGTTGGTAGATGAAGATGCATTTTAGCTTGAGATTTGATTAGATTTCAGTTAAGATTTCATTTAAAACCATTTTAAAAAATTATGAAACTTAAATCATTTTGATATTTACAGTTACACATTTTAAGTTCGAATCTTCAGTACATTAATTCGAACATTAATTCACTATTATATCTTTAAAAAATCGATACCAAATAGATTAAGCTTAAAATGATGTGATTTTCATGGTTTGATAGAAGATATTAAATATTAGAAAAATAAGATCTAAAGACAAAGGATGAATTAATTATTAGCTCAATCATAAGGTTCATTTTTCCAGACAGTTCGTAGCAGTTACAGCTAAACCCTACAATCATGTCGTGTACTGAGGAGCCAGAAAATTTGTGCTTCTCAAGCCAATTGATGTCACTTGTCACAGTTACTGCAAAATCAGACAACTCAATGTTTCCTTATCTGGCATTATATTTTCGCAAAATACACCTTTTTAGGAAATATATTGTAAGAAAAAAATGAAAATATACATTGAAGGGATATATTATAAAATGGTCACTAAAAAAGATTAGAGAAAAATGAATTTTCATGTTAAGAGAAAATTATGCCTTTTCTTTCCATTTAACTTAATCTAAATGTTAAATAAAATTAAGAAAAAATAGAAAATATTTATCATTAATGGTTTATTTTGTTATGTCATTTAAAACTGAAATAAAATGTTTAATTAAAGGAAATCAAACTTTCAACATTTTAAAATCAAACTTCACAAAAAATTGAAATAAAACGTTTAATTAAAGGAAACTACGTATATATTGAATACAAATGAGTACTCTTAAATCAGTAATAACAATTATATCATTTTGATCTAATTGCTCTAATTAATTAAGAATGGTAGAGAACAATATACCTCATTAATGGTGATTATATAAGATTAATTTTAATTTTTTAACTTTAAAAAGTTTGGTTTAGAGTTTCATTTGTTAAAAGTTTGGTTTCATTTTTCTAAAAGTTTGGTTTTAGTTTCTTAAAAATTTAGTTTCAATTTGTTAAAAGTCTAATTTCAGTTTATTAAAATTTTATTTTCGGTTGTTAAAAGTTTGGTTTCGTAAGAAAAAAATGTTAGTTCAATTATTAAAAATTTTGGTTCAATTATTAAAAAATTTTGGTTCAACCTTCTTCAATTATTGCGGCTAATAATTATTTTAATTCAATGATATCTCATTTGCAATTGGTCTCCTCAAAATTATGTTGCAAATCCATTAACTATAAATCTCTTATAGATTTTTGCTTAAGATTAAAAGATGAAAGCTGAATTAATTTTTCAAAGAGAAATCGTGATTGTAAGGAATTGTGTGCGATTGTAAATTGCATGTGAATCGCACCTGAAGATTTTTGAAAAGTTAGAAATAATTTATTATTGTTAAATTTCAATCACATTAATCTCTTTTTTTTTTCAGAGCAGGCCCCATCCCAACAGCACAATCATCAGTTAATTTAATTCACTTTCAGTAAATCTACAATCTAATAATTCAAGAAGCATACAAATTCTTAAAATTTTTTTTATACACAAAAAAAAAACACCTTCATTGCCACTTCCTGTGCAAGTAGCACTGAATTAGTTTTTAACCACAGTAAAAACTGATGACTGAACCTTGATGCTCCGACCGATCATTCTGATGAGAAACTCAATTCATCCATAGCTATAGATATCTCCGATTCGATAACACAGTCGGTTTTATTATTATCTTCGATGATCTTCGTTCCATTTTCCTCTTTCCCTTCTGCTGCATTTATACACTCTTGAAATCTGAAGCAACTGATAAGATGATCGTTTGTTAACCCTGCTACCTGCATGAACGAGTAAACAACTGTGGGCCCCACACTACGGAATCCCCTCCTCACTAGATCTTTGCTAATTACGTCTGCTTTGGGGGTTTTGACCGGAATCTGGCGAGGATACCGGAATCTACTAATTATAGGTTTGAAGTTAACAAAGCTCCAAATATACTTGTCAAATGAGCCGAACTCATCTATGACCTAGCATCAAAAGAAAAAAAAATTTGCACAAAGTCAGTCATATTGGTAATCATAGTGCATATTTAGTATTGTTTGTTGAAAACTATAAAAATGCTTTTAGAAATTTTATTTAATTGATTGATTTTTTAAATTTTTTCTAAAATTGCTTTTTTAAATCTGCTTTTGAAAAAAGCATCAATTTAACTGCTTATTGTAAAAGCATATTTGAAAAAACACTTTTAGACAGTATATAAAGAGCCAGTTTAGTATTACTGTTGGAGACCGTAAAAGTACTTTTAGAAATTTTTTTGATTTAATTGATTGATTTTTTATATTTTTTTTTGAAACTATTTTTTCAAACCTGCTTCTGAAAAAAACATCAATTGACCTACTTATTCAAAAAACAGTTTTCCAAAAGTACTTTTAATAAAATATGCAAAAATTTTGTCCAAAGCCACTTTTGACAGAAGCAATGCCAAATAGTGCCAAAAAATTGTCCAAAAATGCTTTTAGAAAACTCAATCCCAAACAACCCTAAAGTGTGGAGTAATGCAATCATAGCAGAAACTTCAGTAACAAAGTTTAGCGGTTAATAGACTCGAAATCGACGTCACCGAGTCTTAATCCCACAATTTGTGAGAATTAACAGCTAAGCAAGGTGGCATATTGAAGAATAGAAATAATTATAGGTTGTATGAGTTAACTCCAGACATAAGATATATATATATAT
>CAOJBK016017811.1:0-12756 GCA_948294925.1 Codiaeum variegatum | reverse complement strand
TAATTATGGCCACCACATGTTATATACCAATACATGACTAGCATCGAATTGTAACTAGTAACAAACCATAGCCGCTAATATGCTAGATAACATGTCACCTCAAATATAAGGATTGTATGCACAATCATGATCTACATGATGCGATATTGACTAGTTGGTAATGACCCATGTATCCATTATCTAACGTTACTATTCAACTTACTCATACCATGAGTATGCTCATGTGTTGTCATGACATCACATGTCTATAGCATGAGACTCATTACCTCCATACCAATAAGTATCTCATACTTATCATGGATGACAACAGAGGTTATGGTCTCTTGGATTAATGGTGTCCCTACCAATTATCCTATGACCATGAATAACCTTTAAAGTATCTGATAAAGGGTAATCTATCACTCATATTCTCAAACTCTTTGAGAATATATTCCCTTACAGAATACTTAAGGGACATATATACGTTCGATACAAGGAATAATTTCATTTAAAGAACATATTTACTTAAGCCAGTTAGGTATTTGTTTACATTCACATGCTGGGCATACATTGCTAACATCGTTCTCCTAAGGGAAAGTTTGAATTATTAATCAAATACCAACTCAATCTCCTATTCTATTATCTAGCTCACAATAATTTTGGGTTTTAATACTAATTTTAACTATTTTAACTTTAAACTATACTTTAACTTAACAAAATTTCAAAGAAACAAAAGATTAAATGGGAGAATTAATGATGGATTAAGGTTTCTACTTAGATTTTGACTCATATTAACTCAATTTGTAAGAGTAACTAACAACCCAATGAAAGTATCAATCAATCATTAAGTGGGTCTTTTCACAAAAGCTTAGTTTAACCCTTTTCAAGAGATTAAACCCCTAGTTTCTATGTAATAAAAGAGGAATCTCTTCTTACTCTTATTTAATTATAAAAAGCATGGAGATTAAGTGAAAACCATTAATCCTAGGTGTTTGTGCATCTATCTCTAGCAAACACAACAAACCCATAAGTTTTTGAATGTTTTAGTCTCAAACTTTCTATTTCTAGTAAAGTATGAATAAAAAAAATCATCAACAAGCATGCTATTATGGATAAAATGAAGAAAATTCAAATCAAAAGCTCAACTTAAAGAAAAACCTCAACATTCATTGATTAAATCTATTAACTAATCCATACAAATGAGTAATACTTGTCTAATCTAGGTAAACAAGTGAGCTTAGTACATGATTAAAAGGAAAGAACAAGAAAATGAAAAGAAATTGCATAAAATATGAGAACCCATGAAGACCGATATAATTTTTCACCAAATCCTTTCTATCCTTTCTCTAATGTGGATGGTTAAATGTAAATCCTCCTTCAATAGCCTTTCTTTATCTAATTTTTCTTTGTTCTTAGCTCTTTTCGAGTTTTGAGAACCCCTTGGACATTTCAACTTCTAATTTTTGCCAAGTCCCCTTTTTTTCCTGTAAAAAGTGGCTTTTATAGTGAGTCAAACTGCTTGTCACGGCTCATGTCATTACCCATGATAAGCTACTAGTCTCGAGCCAAACATATGAGAAACAGTGAGCTCCACGACCTGTGTCATGACCCATGACACTGCCTATGAGAAGCTACTATTTCTAAATAACTAAGGGAACTCTTCTCTCATGGGCTCTGTCACGGCCTATGACAATGGCCATGACAAGCCACTGTTTCTTGGGATTTTGTCCATTTTTCACAGGCTATCTCATGGTCCATGAGTTAAGTTATGAGGTAGTTCAGTGACTCATTTTCTTGCTCCATTTTTGCACTTTTTCTTCGGTATTTGAGCCTAAATTTTGAAATACTTCTACACAGCTTTAGAATCCTTATAAACTCCTAAAAGGACTGAAAACACTAGAACAAACAAATCAAATACAATTTAAAGCATAAAAATTGCCAAAATATTGGGGAAAATTAAGTATAATTTGCCAAATATCAAACTCCCCACACTTGGACATTTGCTTATCCTTAAGCAAACTTAAACACACTACAACACAAGTCCCAAATTCTATTTTCAATGACTCAAAAAGTTAGACAAAAGAAAAAAAAATTAACAATCACTCAAATAGATGTCCAGTTTTCATGACACTTCTGTTCAATGAATAAACTAGGAACAAAGCTATTGAGTTCGAAATCCATGAAGGCACTATTCTCACAACCTAGCTCTAAGACATTTCAATTACAAAATCAAACGTATAGTCCCAAGAACATGGCTAGAATCAAGTAATCCAAACTAACCCTTTCTCAAAATACTCGACTAGCATTCTTGGAAATCAAACCTTTTCTATTTCTTGTGTAAAGAAATCATGATATTTCACAATTTACAAGGGACCCAACTTAGCTAAACTTGTTACTAGTATTTTTATGTGAAAGTAAACGCTTTCTGGTGCCGACTCCCGATTACTTAACTAGTAAAAAAATTGAATAGCTGGCTACTAGCACTATTTATGGTTTCAATTTTAGATATTGATTTTTGCAACACTAAACTAGTAGAATAGATTATATTTTTTCAAAGTCCCTTTTTGATATATTTTTCACATTGATGTACTTATTATTATTTTGTTTCAATTTCAAGAAAATCAACCAATTTCTCAAGTACTAGCTTTAGTTTTCTAACCTAAACCATGCTAAAGAAAAGGACTAGACATTCGATAGTGACTAAACACCCTAGAGCTGAGTCATGGGAATTGTGCCGAGTGGATTCCTAATATAACTACTATGTTCAAAGTTTAATAAAAAATTGAAGTTATTGTGAAAACTAGTATCTAAGTGAGTGATTTAAAAAAAATCCAACTTTAAAGTCCTAGCAAAATGGAACCTTCATGTGCTGTGCTTAAGTTTGTTGTCCCTATTTTAGGCATTCATGCATAATAAAAAATTTCAACCATTTCAATCATGCATTCATACAAAATATTCACCCCCCACACTTAAACCACAATTGTCCTCAATGTTTGTAAAAAGATAAAAAGAGAGAAGGGGGATAGAAATACTACCCTAGAACGGAAGGTTTCTAGCCTTCCCAAAATAATAATTTGAGCTAGGTAGTTAAGATTTAAGATTTAAGGTTAGTATTTTTTGTTTCATAAAGAAACCACAGAATAATAACATTCATCCCAAAGATAAGCAAATAAAAATAAAGCAAATAGTTCAACAAACACAAATAGGTACAAGTTCAAATCAAATAAACTAAATAACTAAAGATAAAAATTCTGAGTGATAGGAATGGCCCATGAACCATAAGCTAGAAAAGTGGGACTGTCCGAGTCATGCTTAGCCTCCTCGTCATCTTTCGTCTCGATATCCAAGCTGGAGTGGGTCTCCTCCTCTGGAGAGCTTTTCTCATGAGTCTCCATTTCTGCATCGCTACTTTTTACTTCTTCTTCCACAACCATGGCTGCTAGAGTTGATGAAGCTACAGGGATGCCTAGAGTTGGCTCAACTAGGCACGGTGGGGACTCCGGTCATTTAGGCTTTTAAGGCCTAGGTGCTTCAAGATCTTGCCCATAACTTTGCTGAGCCAGTGACATGTTTCCTCTTATACCCCATTTCTTATAAGATATCTTTTTGGTTCCTTCTAAGCCTCCCAATGTCCTCCTGAATCTTATACATGCTGTCTTCCATTAATGTCCAAAAAGGGATGGAAGGTTTGGTGGATGAGGGGCCTACCAGTGGGGAAGGTAGTGCAAGTGCTCCTGTAGGTTGAGGTGGTGGCGGGGGAGCCTTTAATGTGAGGCATGTTTGAGAGGCATTATTGGTTGAATAGAAGAATGCCTCATTCTTGACACAGAGTGCTCAAATAATTGGTTAACTTAAGGTTCTTGGCGAGTTAAGTGATGTAACTACCCCCGTTTAGTCCATCATCTCCTTTCTTCTTATATACCTCCTTACATAACATTTGCACTAGTCTTTGGGCCACATTCAATTGAATGTTTTTCTTCATGATGTACATGTAAAAGAGGTCGGAGGAGGTGACATGCCTCTATGAACATGTGTAAGGAGCAATGGATTACTTCACTATATAATGGGCACACCGTATTCCCATCGAGTTGAACTTAAAAACTTTGCCTTTGCCTTTGCCTTTATCCCATAATCCCCTTGTCGGGGAAAATTCTGTCCATACATCCTCCGGCTTCTCATGGATGCCTATGACCAAATCTGAGGAAGTATCAGTGAATGATAATGAGGCAAGGTCCTCTGGTTTGAAAATACTAAAATCTAAGGCAAGGTTAACTATGCTCTTAATGAATGTCTTCAAACCCAACCAGAAGGTAATATGTCTTCGAGTTAAACTCTTATCTTTCTAGTCCATCCCTATATACGGGCTCAACTATGCAGTAAAATTCTCTCCTTACAGGTTGCTGATGCATGTTCTTGAGGTCCTGCTCCCATTCATCTCCCTTAATGGCATCCCAATCTATAAAACATGAGGTATTCCATTTCTTACTCCCAAATTTCTTAACCGGTCTTATTGCCAAGTTTGGTTAAATTTCACACATGGGTGTTACTGATTGTATGAAAAAGTGCCATGCCCCTTTTTATAGTGGAAGAGTGGGTCAACACTTGGGTGGATCTCCAATGGGGTTGTTGCCTCTTTTTTGTTGGGCTCAATGAGGCGGGACATTTTTCAGGTGCCTTAGATGACGGTTCCAGTTGCTTTGAGGAAGACACTCAACCCATGATCTGCAATTAAAAATAAAGTGCCAAGGAATGACAAAGCAACCCAACATCATTAGTGGTTAGTGTTAGAAAACAAGGTGGGCATGGTAACGACTGGGATAAGACCATTACCAACCTAGAAAAATAATAAGCTAACCAAAGGAATTCATCCTAAGCACCCCACTCAAAGTCCCAAGAACCCCTACACTTAACACATTGTATGACATGTAGTAAACATTTAACATTTAGTGAAAATGTACATGGTATGGTGTGCATATAAGAAAATGTAAAAAAAAAAGTGAGAGGGGGCCATTCTCAAAGTCAATCAAACTCAAATTGCTTGACCCCCAACTCACCTAGACATTTTATCGAACACCTTGCATGCATAAAATACAACCATAACCAAATTACCAAATCACACCACAAAATACTCCGAGTCTATGGAAAATGAAAAATAACAAAGGTTCAAGGCTTTAAATCAATAAAACTCAAGAGATCTAGCAACATAAATAAAAAATTTTTGGGGTACAAACCCTAAAATAAATCTAACACTAAAACAATGAAATAATAGAAACAAAGAGAAATTAACTAAAGACTAACACATTTTAACATGTCTTATTAAACCAATTTCTAGGGAAAAAAAATAAAACCTTAACACAAAATCTCTAAAGCAAACCCTAACAAAATTTTACTAGAGAATGCATAAACAAACATAAAAGAGAAGAGAAAAGAGATAAAAAAAACCTTGAATCCTTGAGTGAATTGAAGAAAAATGCAACCTTAAACCTTGTTCATGAGAGATTTGGAGTTTTTTAAGTGTGATTTTGTGAAAACGGTTGAAGAAAATAACTTAAAACACATTTTGGGGGGTTTAAAATGGTGTGAGGTAAGTAATGGGGCCTATAGAAAAAAACTTAAAAACTATCACAGAAGGCTCTCACGGTCGGCCTCATGGCCCGTGACAGGCTACTGGACTGTGTTTGTCCTTGTCACTATTTGCCTCACAGCTCTTGACTATGCCCGTGATGATTTAATGCTCATTTTCCAAATCAGTACAAAAGGCTCTCACGGTTAGGGATCGTGAGAGTATATTGGACTAAAAAAAAATTGCCTTCACATTATTTATCCTCACAGCCTATGTCATAACCCATGACAAGGACTGTGATGGGCTTTTAGATTGAAATTTTTCAAGTTTTCATGAAAGTACTCACCTCAGTTCTTGCCATGGGTCTTTAGGACATCCCGTGGGTCGAACCACTCACTTTTTCTAACAATTAAAACTCCATAACTCTTGTACAATCTCAAAATCAAGTGTCAGACCTAGTTTTACTTAATAAAATAAAAACATATTAACTAAAAACAAAATGAAACACATTAAGCTTTAAACCGGTGGGTTGCCTCCCACCAAGCGCTTTTTTAATGTCGTCTTAGCTAGACGTCGGGTAGGGTTTTCATCCCACCTCTTGTGACTCACTAAAATCTCTATGGTACCTAATTTTTTTGAAACCAAGACATGACACATCAATTGTACCATGGAGTTTTTAGTTTAAGAAATTTAAACATGACTCAAGAAAAGTTTTAGGTAGCCATACCTTGTCCCCTTATTTAAGCTTTACCTCTTGCTTCTCTTGCTCTTCTTACTCACTTTCTTTTTTGCCTCAACCTTGGGCTTCACAACTTTGCTCTTAGAAGTATCCTCCAATATTCGCTCCTTGCTTTCTAGCTTTTTGAATTCCTACTCTTTCACACACTCAACCATAATATTGTCAAACAAATTCAAGTTTTCCTTTGAACTTCCATTTTCAGTAATTGAAGCACAAAAATTAACTTGCTCAAGGGTGTGTGTGTGGTCATGAATTCTTTGAATTTTGCAGATAATGCTCTTATCTCCAACTCTAAAGGTCATTTTTCCCTCGTGCACATCAATGATGGCCTGGGCTATGGCCAAGAAAGGCCTACCCAATATGAGCGAGTTATCAACATTATCCTTCATTTCCATAACTACAAAGCCAACAGAAAATAAAAAGTGGCCAACCTTAACCAACACATCTTCAATGACACCCTTAGGGTATATAATTGGTTTATCTGCTAGTTGAATGCTAAGATGTGTGGTTTTGGGCTCACCTAAGCCTAAAGCCTTAAAGACTTTGTATAGCATTAGACTAATGCTAGCCCCAAGATCGGCTAAGTCTTTTTCAATTTCTAAACTGCCAAGAGTGCAAGGGATAGTGAAACTCCCTAGATCCTTAAGCTTTTCGAGTAGCTTTCTAAAATTCATCGAAATCTTCTTTAAGAGTTGAACCACCAAGACTTCCTCCAACTTACCCTTTTTAATTAGCAATTCCTTCAAGAATCTTGGATATTTCAGCTTTTGAAAAAGCGAATCTATCAAAGGAACATTAATGTGTAATTGCTTGAAAAGGGAAAGAAACTTACCATAATCTAGGTCCAATGTGCTTTGCTTAAGCTTCGTCGGATATGGCACCCGAGGCTTATACTCCGGAATAAAAAACTTTGGCCTTTCCACCTATTTCTCTTGAACCTTCTCTTCTTTGTTCACCTCCTTATCACTTTCATTATCCTTTTCAACCCCATCCTCCATTTGAATCATTACCTTGGACTTCTCAACCTCTTTTAAATTTCTCCCACTCCTAAGAGTGATGGCTTTAAGCTCCGCCCTTGGATTTGCCTCCGTGTTACTTGGCAAAGTACCCAGTTGCCTCTCACTTAACATTTTTGTGATTTGACCCATTTAGGTCTCAAGATTTTGTAAGGAAGCTTGAGTACTCCTATTGATTACATATTGATCTTGAAACTTAGCATTCGTAGGTTGGACTAAGTTCTCCAAGGTTTATTTAAGAGAGCTCTTCTTAGGGGGAGTAGTTTATTGTTGCATTAGGGGACTTGGTTGGAAATTCGGTGGAGGACCTCTTTGCTCATTACTGTCCCTCCAAGAAAAATTTGGGCGATTTTTCCACCAGGGATTATAAGTGTTGGAGTAGGGGGTTGCTGTTTGGGTTGTGTCTTTGCATACCCCTTACAAATTTGATTTGTTTATTACCTCCACCCAAACCACTAGCGCCAACCATATTGCACTCTTGTATGTGGTGGACACCACTATAATTTTCATAATACAAGGCTTGTTTCCTAGAGGTACCCGAGGTGAATGCATCAAATTTCTTACTCAATGCCTCTACTTGAGCCGAAAGTGAGGTCATCATATTTATGGTATGAGCACTCGAAGCTCTCAACCTTGGAAGCTCCCTTGGAGTAGGTAGCCATTGGTAGTAGGCTAAAGAAATTTATTTGATTTACTCTCATATCTCCTCTAGAGTCTTGTCCCCTAAAGTTCCATTACCGGCCAAAATCAAGTTTTGTCTATTGTTGTATGTCAAGCCATTGGTGAAGGTTTCTACTTGTTTCCATAGAGAGAAGTTGTGATGAGGGCATTTCAAAAGTAAGTTCTTGAATCTCTCCTAACCCTCATATAAAGACTCCCCCTTAGGTTGGATGAATGAGTAGATCTCATGCCTCAACCTGTCAATCTTGGCGAGAAAGAAATATTTTTTTAGGAAAGCTTCTGCCAATTGGTCCCACGTAGTAAAATGGTCTGGTGCAAATGGTTTTAGCCTTTTATTTAGGTTGTCCTGAAGTGAGAAAGGGAACAATCGCAACTTGATAGCACTTTTTGTCACCCCATTCATTTTAAAAGTGTCATATATCTCTATAAACTCATCTAGATGTGTGTAAGGGTTTTCATGGGCCAATCCGCCATACTGGCACGAGTTCTTAATCATTTGGATGATTGCTGGTTTAATCTCAAAATTATTCACATCCACGAGAGGCCTTTGGATTAGACCTCCAACATCATTCAAGTTTGCCCTAGCAAACTCTTGCATTATCCTTCTCATTGGAGCTCCATTACCATTTCTATTACCTTGGCCATTCCCATTGCCATTTCCATTGCCATCTCCGATGGCATTCCTATTAACATAACCATCATTGTTGTTACCGTCACCAACACCATTGTTACCATTGTTGCCCTCCATATCTCCCTCGAGTACTTCTCTTTCTTCCCCTTTCATACTTTCCTCATATTATTGAATCGATTCGTTGTCTTGCACTTCCGCATTTGGAGTTCCCTCTGCCAAAGCTAACTTCCTTTCCTTTTCTTATCTTTGTCTCCTTAAGGTTCTTTGAACTTTGGGATTGTATGGAACTAGATCTGAGGGGTTAGCTCTGGTCATACAAAAATGCCTGAAAAAGACAAAAAAGGAGCAAAAAAAAAAAAATAAAAGAAAATAAAAAAGGCTAAATCCATAGTTTCGGATTTATTGCTAATGTTAATCGTATTCGATTCAAACTCTCCCCAGCAACAGCTCTAAAAAATTGATGCTTGCAGACCACAACACCCACAAGTGCACGAGGTTATATTAAGTAGTATAAAATGGATGAGTCCCAATATCATTCTCCCAAGTAAAAGTTCGAACTGGTCAATCAAACACTAACTCAATCTCTTATTCTATTGTCTAACTCACAATAATTTTAGGTTTTAATACTAATTTTCACTATAACTTTAAACTATACTTTAACTTGGCAAAATTTCAAAGAAACAGAAGATTAAATAGGAAATTAATGATGGATTAAGGTGTTTACCTAGATATTAACTCAATTTGTAAGAGTAACTAACAACCCAATAAAAGTCTTAATCAATCATCAAGTCTCTCTTTTCATAAAAGCTAGGTTTAATCCTTTTTCAAGAGATTAAACCCCTAATTTCTAAGTAATAGAAGAGAAATCTATTCTCACTCCTATTCAATTAGAAAAAGCAT
This sequence comes from Codiaeum variegatum, assembly GCA_948294925.1. Lineage (NCBI taxonomy): Eukaryota > Viridiplantae > Streptophyta > Magnoliopsida > Malpighiales > Euphorbiaceae > Codiaeum > Codiaeum variegatum. The sequence goes on along the minus strand of CAOJBK016017811.1, from coordinate 3,247 downwards.
GAAGATTAAGTTAAAACCATAAACCTTAGGTGTTTATGCATCTATCTCTAGCAAACATAATAAACCCATAATCTTTTGAATGTTCTAGGCTTAAACTTTCTATTTCTAGTAAAGTATGAACAATAAAAGTCATCAACAAGCATGCTATTGTGGATGAAATGTAGAAAATTCAAATCAAAAGCTCAACTTGAAGAAAAACCTTAACATTCATTGAATAAATTTGTTAACTAATCCATATAAATGAGTAATACTTGCCTAATCAAGACAGGCAAGTGAACTTAGTGCATGATTAAAATGAAAGAATAAGAAAATAAAAAGACATTGTAGAAAATATGAGAACCCATGAAGACCGAAATAATTTTTAATCAAATCCTTACTATCCTTGCTCTAATGTGGAGAGATGAATGAAAATCCTCCTTTAATAGCCTTCATTGATCTCCTTTTTCTTTGTTCTTGTCTCTTTTTATGAACCCCTTGGATGTTTCAAGTTCTAATTTTTGCCCAGTCCCCTTTTTTTCTACAAAAAATGGCCTTTATAGTGAGTCAGACTGCTTGTCACAGCCTGTGTCATGGCCCATGCCATTACCCATGACAAGCTACTAGACTAGAGCCAAACACATGAGAAATAGTGAGCTCTCACGGCTTGTATCACGACCATGACAATGGCTGTAACAAGCCATTGTTTCTTGGGATTTTGTCCATTTTCACGGGTTGTCTCATGGTTCATGAGCTAGGTTGTGAGACGGTTCTTTGATTCATTTTCTCGCTCTGTTTTTACCCTTTTTCTTTGGTTTTTGAGCCTAAACTTTGAAATACTTCTCTGTACCTCTAGAATCCTTATAAACTCCTAAAAAGGAATGAAAATACTAGAACAAACAAATCAAATTCAATTTAAAGCATAAAAATTGCCAAGAATATGGGAGAAAATTAAGTATAATTTGCCAAATATCAATCTAACTAAATTGCTAGGATTAGATGGCATGAATCCATCATTCTACCAAGCTTTTTAGAGTTTGGTTTATAATGATGCTTTTTCCTTTTGCTGTAATTTTTTTGAAACAAGTCTCATTCCTGATTCTCTTCATGAAACTGCCATTTCTTTAATCCCTAAAAAATAGTCCCTTGAAAGACTTGTTGATGTCCAACCCATATATTTATGCAGTGTCTTTTGCAAAATAGCTGCAAAAGTATTAGCTAATCATCTCAAACACAGTCTTCCTTGCTTCTAAGAACTAAAGCGCATTTATAAAAGGGAGGCCGATAATGGAAAACCTTATGATTGTGTATGAATTGTTTCACTACCTTCGTAAGAAAGGCAAGGGAGAATGGTTTTGTAGGTTTGAAAGTGGATATGTCGAAGGCTTATGACAAGATGGAGTGGAATTTTATAGAGCAAATGATGATGATATTGGGGTTCAGTTCTAGGTGGGTGGATTTGGTGATGGCTTATGTTAAATCTGTCCAGTATTGTGTACTTCAGCAGGGTACTGAAATAGTCTATGTAATTCCAACCTGAGGTATTTGTCAAGGGACCCCCTATCCTCTTAGATCTTTATTTTATATGATGAAGGTTTAAGCTCGATGCTTAGAAAATGGGAAGTGGCAGGCCTTGTTCATGGCATATCCATTGCTAGAAGAGCTCTGAGATTTAATCATCTTTTATTTGCTGATGATTTTTTTAAGGAAAATGAAAATAAGGGTGAGGAAATAATGAAAGTGCTAAAGTTATGTGAATGTGCTTCTGGTTAGACTATGAATCTTGCTAAGTTAGCTATAATGTTCAGTAAAAACCCAGCAAGGGATACAGGGAGAAATTTATGTAATCAGATTGGTGTGAAGGAAGTAAATGACCAAGGGATCTATTTGGGCATGCTGTCAGCTGTTGGTAGAAATAAAAAGGGCACTTTGGGTTATGTTATAGAATGGGTATGGCACAAGGTTCAAGCTTGGAAAAGTAAACCTTTATCTTAGGCTGGTAAGGAGATTTTGTTAAAAATTGTTACACAAGCTATTCTAAATTATCTCATGAATGTTTTCCTACTATCTAAGGACCTCTTTCTAGAGATTGAGCAGTTGATGAACAATTATTGCTGGAACGGGTCTAAGAGAGAGGGGTGTGGTATAAATTGGATGAGATGGGAAGTCTTTGCTATCCTAAGTCTCATGGTAGTGTTGGCTTTCGTAGACTTCATTCTTTTAATATTGCTATGTTGGGGAGATAGCTATGACGACTCCGCACTAATGTAAATTCTCTTGTAACTAACCTTTATAAATGCAGGTATTTCCTAAATGATTCTCTTTTGGATGCTTCTATTGATCCCAACCCCAGTTTTATTTGTAGTAGCTTAATGGAAGAAAAATTAGTTGAAGTTGATTGCGATTGGGTAATGGAAAATCAATCTCTACTTGGGAAGATGCTTTGTAAAATCAATGGTAAAGTGGAAAAAAAATCTCACCCAAGTCTTGAGCATATTAAAGTAGCTGATCATATAAAGGTTGATTCAAGGAAATGAGATGTTGATATCATACAAGACTTGTTCAATAAAAGAGACAGACAACTCATTTTTCAAATACCCCTTTCTAGACGGTCTATTAAAGATGCTTGGGCCTAGTTGTGTAAGGAAAAGGGTGAGTATAGTTTCAAAAGCTCCTACTATTTATTGCAGGGAGAGATTCAACAACAAAGCTCTTATATTTATAAGCGGTTCTAGAATTTAAAGCTGCCAACGAAAATAAAAGCCTTATTTTAGAGACTTTATATGAATTGTCTCCCAACTAGTGTTAATTTGGCCTTCGAACATGTTCCTATTAGCATATCTTTCCCTTTGTGTAATGATGATCCATAAATAATTCAACATTTATTCTTAGAATGTGTTCATGCTCGGGAATGGTGGGAATTATAATTTCCAGCGCTGCAGGTATGTCTTTTATGTAATGGTTGAATGTATTTTTCACCAATATTGATATCAACATCTATGAGATATTTATGTTAAGTTACTGAAGCATATGGCACAGTCAAAATAATAAAATTTGCAACAAGGTTACTGATACTGTTGCTAGTACTGCTAACAGGGGCTGTAAAATGTTTTCTTAAGCCCATAAATTTTTGTTCTCCATTCTTCTCGCCTTGCTGGTGTTGTTTAGAGGTGGTCCAAACCTCCAATTGGTTGGGTAAAAATGAACACAGACACATCTTTGAATAGGAATGATGATAAATCTGGTTTGGGAAGGGTTATTCATGGGCCTT
>CAOJBK016017761.1:0-14708 GCA_948294925.1 Codiaeum variegatum | reverse complement strand
GTCGATTGCCAACATTGAAATGGGCCTTCAGGATCGCACAGGTTATTAGGGTTCAGGTTAGACTTGGAAGCTTGTTGATCAGTTAGTTAAATTAATTGAATGGTTCAAATAATTAAACTAGAACCTAATTGGATTAAGGTTATGATTCGGTTTGATTAAGAGGTTTAAATAAATTATTTGGGTTTGATTTGAGAAATCAAAAACTAAATTAATTTGAATTATCCAATTCGGTTTTGGATATTTTAAAGGAAGAATATTATACTCTTTCAAACGTGATAAGATTTTGGTATTTGAGAAACAGCATTTGGTTACCACGTTAACAAATTATAATTGGATGCAAAATGTGATTTTAAATGGCTATTGGATAGGATATATCACGTGGGCCACTTCCTAAATTTGATCCAATTGTTTAACATAAAAAGTGGAAGAGTTCCATTTTTAATGTAATTGTTTAACGTGAAAAGTGGAAAGGAGTTCCATTTTTTATTGTAGTTGTCTAATGTGAATAAAAAACTACAAATTAAAAACCAATGGAGGTTAATTAATGATGGGATTCTTTTTGATTTTGTTTAAAAAAATGTGAATAAATCTGAAATGGTTTCAGGCTTCACGTGAACAAGATTATGATTCGTTCTTAGAGTTTTGTATGAGTGAGTGAAAATTGTTTTCGATTCATATATTTAACTTTTGGAAGAATAAAGAACAAAAGAAAATATCATGTGGTCTTCTTTTCTAAGAAAGTTTTCAGTAACAAAAGATAAGATGACTAAACCGAATTACATTCTTCTTCTCCTCTTTCTTTCAATCATTGATTAGAATCTACGAAAGAGTTTCGATAGATCCAAAGCTTCCCATTCGAGTGCTAGCACACTTTGGGTTAACCCAAATAAACCCTAAGTGTGTGGGAACGAAGAGGGGAGTGCCCTTAGCATCCTACAGTCAAACCGGATTGACAAAGGATTCCGTGGGAGGCTACAACAATCCAGTTAAAGCACACTCCAAACGTATTTAAATTTAACCCTTCTTTTCTTAATCGTTATTACAAAAATAGATCTAGGTGGGTTTCCCTGTTAGATTTAAATTTTGTTGCATCTATACATGCTATTTTTGCATAATTGTTGTGTCCATTGCATGCGGGAAACCCAACAGAGAGTACATTATCTGTGGCCTTTATGCAGAGTTTATTGCCACTTGCTTGATGAATGGGAGACCTCCACTTTCTATAGCTCTAGGTTGTGTACTAGTGGTTACCTCTAATCTAAGGCACTGCTCCTCTGGTCAGTCATCTCACTCAGCTTCTAGAGCCATGCCATCTACTTGTTCAATTTCCTCTAGCATGGGTTCTCTAGTTTCTTCTGTACCTTCCAATTTGAGCTAGCATCAGAGGCTTCTCCCTTGCTGGTCATGTCTCCTATGTCGGAGCTAATGGTGTGACAAGATATCATTTCATCGGCACTCAGTATTTTCCTGGCATGATGTGATTCGACCCAAGGATCGTACCCATGGTGAGTATCAGCTTCTTCCTTTATGATTCTTCTTTTCTATCATTTTGACATGTGTTTTCAATAGGTTCCTGGTGAAGTACTTTGTGATGGGTATGATGCTCATGCTCAGGCTCTATTTTCCTTGAGCACCACATTATCAGCACAGAGTATTTCTAAGAGCTAGAGGGAGTCACATATAGTCAGGAGGCATGTTCATCAAGGCGATGATGATGAAGGAGCAGCTAATGATGAGGAGGAATTGGAAGAGGATGATGGTGCATAGGATGTATGCATTATACTTTGTGTGGCCCCATTCGGGACTTTTGTAAAAACTTGTTTGTATTTTTTCAAACTTTCATTATGAAAAATTATGAAAAACTTCATTTTTATTAATGGTTTTCATTTTAAAAAATAGTTTTGTTCAGGAATCAAATTATTGAAAGTATTTTTAGGATGAAAACCTTCAAAAAATGGAATTGGATCGAATCGGACTGGCGTCACGGTGGGCCGAGACGATGCACAGGTCGGTGCACTTGCTTGAACATTGGCACACACACCTTGCTCCTAGTGCATGTGCCAATAGTTGGGTGCATGAGCTTGGCTTTTTGCTTGTGTTCCTAGCTTCGGGTACTCGTGTTGGAAGCTTGGTGCTTGCGTTTGGCCTTCCAAACTCCATTTTTACCTCGATTGTTAATCCATTATATATAATCATATGAAAAATTATTTTTTATTCAGAAAACAATAAAAAGTATTTTATTTCTTTATATAAAATTCAGTTTCTTTCTATTTTTTTCCACAAATGGAGCCACACTTTAGTCATATGATGAATGGATAGTGCAAAAATTTAACCTAAGTGAGTAAAATCAACCCGTGAAGCATGGCATGAGTGCCTTACCGACACTTGTGGCCATCAAAATTGATTGGAATTTTCTGAATGCCTATATTTAATTTTTGGATCTACTTGATCGTGTTTTCCATTTTGGGACTGGCATGGATGAGATGTTCCTAGTTTTTGAAGGACTTTCTACTCTATTGGGTTCTAACCCCAAGGCTGACCTAGCTGTCCCAGTTGAGAAGGTCGACTATTTTAACTCCTTTAAGAGGCTTTTGGATTTAGGTACAGCGGAAGCTTCTTGTATGGTGGAAGATGATTTTTTGTACCTGCCTATCGTGGCTGATATGTTTTAGACTGATTTTGGTGATTCGATTTGGCAAGCTAGAAGGCTGAAAGCCTATGCATTTGTTTTAACATATGGCTATATTTTTATGGGCCTAGTTGGATGGGCTGATGTAAGGATGGCTGAGCTAATACCCCAGATGGGTGAAGGGAGGTCTATTACAAGCATGATTCTTGTTAAAACACTATTGAGCCTTGATCGTTATTTCAAATTAAGAGAGGCTTGGACCATTAGTCCCATTCTAGTCTAGGTATTTAGTTTATTTATTACTATTTTCTATTTTAGATGTTTTATAAGACAATTATGACCTTTATACTTTCTTTTCATATCTGGTTGAAAGACCATCTTAAGATTATTCTAACTCCCATTCAAAGGGATTATTCTATATCCTTGTACCATATTAGGACTATTGCCATCCATTTTACTACTGAAAGAGACTGGATTAGCTGGCTGATGAAACTGAGTCCTTCTAACTTACTTTGGAGACCTGATTGGTATAGGATCAAGTATTTTATGCCATGGAGCCGAGGACTCAAACATATGTATTTGCTTAGTTTAATAGAGGTGGAATGGTATTAGGATACTACGGTCTTTTGACAGATGAGACATTATCAGGGACTACCCCCAGATGGCCCACTTTTTGCAACTTCCACAGTGAATGCCCAAGTTGCTAAAGCCATCCTTAAAGGCTGGGTTCAAGACTTTAACAGGGTGATACTGATTTTAGGTGACGACTATAACAAGCTTCTAGAGTGCATAAACTGGTAGATCAAGGTATGTTGGCACAAAGTGTTATGCTATTTTGACTAAGATTGAGGAGTGAGTCTGAGTCTAGACTAGGCTTTAGAAAATAAAACTTTTATTTTTATTGGATTCTGTTTCGCATATTTTGTTTTGGATGTTCCAAAAGATGAATAAGACCTCAATAAAATGTATTTTATTATTTTTTTATTAAGCTCTTATTTTTTCCTAGACCGCCCTTTCGGGTTTTGAATCTAGCGAGCTACCTTTATTATTGCCTAGATCACCTTTTTGGTTTTCAGTCTAGTAGGTTGTACCCTAACTTTTGCCTAAGCTGCCCACTTGGTTTTCAGCTTAGAGGATTTCATTCTTTTTTCTTGTTTAGTTTCTTTGTTTTATTGTTACATGCAATGTTAAAAATCCCAAATGAGCTAAAATTTGAATTTTATTGAGTGCTTTAGATCGTGCATGTGAAGGTTGCCTACGTATCTCCTTACAATAGATTTTGAAAAATGAAGTACATGGTTTTTTTTTGGAGAATAAATTCCACGTAGTTATTGTTACTAAAATGTGATGCCAAATGCATACACATATAACAAGAACACTAGATGTGATATTTCTTGAGGTGGTCGAAGTTGCTTGGATGACTAAATTTGTTACCATTGATGTCCATCAGAATGACACCTCCTCTTGACTTGATTTTCTTAATGATGAACGGGTCACTGTAAGGATGTTTGAACTTTCCATAAGGGTCTTGCATAAGTTATCTGATCTGTTATAAGACAAGGTCACCTTCTTTGAGTTTGTGATCCTTAACTCTCTTGTTGAAATTCCTTGCTAGTCTCAATTGGTAATTCTGAGTCTCATAAAGGGATTTTAACCTTTTCTCATCAATTAGGTTGACTTGATCATAATAAGCTTATTACCAGTTAAGTTCAGAAATCTGGTGTTCTTAGAGAACCCTTGCTGATTAGATTTCCAATTATATCAGCATGACTGCTTCTATTCCATATACTAATGAGTAAGGTGTGGCTTTAGTAGTTGATTTGAATGAAGTTATGTACCCAAAGAGGGCATTTGGAAAGTTCAAATGCTAGCTTTTGTAATTACCGATCATCTTCTGAAGGATGTTTTTAAGTGCTTTGTTAGCAACCTCAATTGCCCCAATGGTTTGAGGTCTATAAGGAGAAGACTAGTGGTGTTATATCTTTTCCTTTTTCAATAGGGCAATTACCTCTTTCTAAAAGTGAGCCCATTGTCTGAAATAATCTCGAATGGAACCCCATAGCTTAAGATGATATTATATTTGATGAATTGGGAAACCCTTTTTAATTCAAGGACTTACTAAGGAGCGGCTTCCACCCATTTGGTGAAATAGTCAATAGCCACCAAAATGTATTCATGGCCAGTAGAGGACTTCGGTGTGATTTTTCTAATAACATCAATACCATACATGGTGAAGGCCCAAGGAGTTATGATTGGATTAAGTGTTGAAGGATGAAACTTTTGAAGCTTGGAGTAGATATGACACTTGTGACATTTCTGAGAAAATTGTGTACATTCTCTCTTCATAGTGAGCCATTATTAATCTTGGTTCATGATTTTAGGTGACAGTGCCTATCCATTTTTTTGGGTTCCTTCCTCCCCTCCATGAACTTTTTCCATGATTCTTTTGGCCTCCTATTCAGAAACACACCTTAGGTGAATGCCATTCTAGATTTTCTTATAAATGATGTCCCCTCTTGAGATGTAATTGCTGGCTAGTTGCATTAGAGTTCTCTTTTCTAACTTGAAGGCTCCTTCGGGGTAGAGTCCTTTTGTAAGGTAGTTATAAATGTCCGAGTACTGAGGCTTTTGCTCAACCTCTTGGATGTTTAGGCAGTGAGACTGACAGCTTGGTTCATGCTTAATACTTATGGAAATAGGATGGATAAGGAACCCATCACATATTTCGATCATTAAGGTGAGTGTTGCCAGTACATCAACAAACTTGTTTTGTGTTCTTGGAAAATAGTGAAAGGACAAGACATCAAAGTAGCTGCCAACCCTTCAATTCGCTTATTGTAAAGAACCAAGTGTTCTTCTCTGATTTTCCATTTCCCTAATGCATGAGAGACTATTAGGTTAGAGTCCTCATATACCTCCAGGTTTTTTACACCAATCTGGATGGCTACTTCTAAACCATAAATACAAGTTTCATATTCAGTTTTGTTGTTTATTTCCTCAAAATCTAGTTTGATTGTCAAAGGTAAGCTTTTGCTAGTAGGTGTAAGGAACACCATTCTAGTGCCATATCCTTTGTCATTGGCTACTCTATCAAAGGAAAACTTCCATGTTTCTTGTTGAAGGAAAAAAAGATGTCTTCATCAGGAAATTTATATTCTTCCCAATGATCATCTGTTGGGGTAGTGGCCAGTTAATTAACAATGACATTGCCTTTAATAGCTTTTATTTGCATGTACTTAAGATCATAGGCTACTAGGACTACCATCCATCTTGTAATTTTACTATTTAGGATGGGTTTTTTCATAAGGTAATTGAGAGGACTCTTATCGGCGAGGACATGTGTGATGTATGCCCCAAGTAGTGTCATAGTTTATGGCTTACCCATACCAGAGCTAGGCAGAGCTTTTCTATGTAAATGTAATTGAGTTCATGTGCAAGCACAGGTAATAAATGGCATTTTCCTTATATGATTTTGATATTTTTTACCAACATAGCAACCATTAATTCTTTAGTGACCATTAGATAGAGTAACAATGGTTTACCAGGCCTTAGTGGTTGTAGAACTGGTGGATTCAAAAGGTACTACTTAACTTATTCGAACGCTTCTTAAAAATTTTCATTCCTCTATTTGGAGGAATTATTTTTCAATAGGTCAATTATAGGATCACATGTGTCAGCTAACTGATGGATGAATTAGTTGATGTATTGTAGGCAGCCCAATAACTCCTTTATCTCTTTTTCTATTTTAAGAGGTGGCATGTCAAGAATTGCTTTGGATTTGGCAGGGTCGATCTCGATACCAAGGAACACTCTAGATGAGCCTTAAAATATGCACTTGGCAAGATTTAGTTTGACATTGTACTAGTGAAGTCTATGGAAGAACTTCTATAATGCTTATTGATGTTGTTCAGTAGTGGCACCCTTGATAACCATGTCATCAGCATAAACTTCCACTTCTTAGTGCATCATGTCATAGAAGATTATGGTTTCCATTGTCTGGTAGGTTACTTCAGAATTCTTTAGTCCAAATGCATTAGTTTGTAGCAATAGGTACCTTATCTTGTGATGAAGGCCATTTTATCAAGAGGATGTACTAGGATCTTATTGTATCCAGTGGCTATATCAGTTAAGGGAACCATTTTTAAGCTAGATAGTGCATCTACCGATAGATCAATATATGGTAGAGGAAAACCTTAGGACAGTCCTTGTTTAGATCACAATAATCCACACACATTCTGACTTTTCCATCTTTTTTAAGCACTAGGACTATGTTGGCCAACCAGGAGGGGTAGCTGATTGGTTCAATGAACTAATGAGACAGTTGCTTAGACACTTCTTCCTTGATCAAGAAGGACCATGCCACTTTCATGCGCCTAAGTTTCTGCTTAACAGGTTTGCAATTTAGGTAGGTAGGAATCTTGTGGATGGTGATGTTGGGATCAAAGCTGGTCATATCACTAGGCTTCCAAGCGAAGCAGTCCTCGAACTTTTTGATCATATCTTCTATAGATTTCTTGTTTGAACATGTATATGCAATGAATGTATTTTTAGGGATATCATGCGTGCTAGTGTTAATGGGCTCTTTAACTGCATCTTTTATTTAATTAATTTTATTATTATCTTCTTCCGATTGATTGAGGTCAAATTCATTAGTTGGAACATTAAAAGAAAATAAGGAGACATGATCATAATAAGAAAATTTGTTTACTTTATTGATTTGAATGGGGGAAAGGTCTATAGTAAAGGAGATTGATGCCCCCTTGGAAGAACTTATAATGGAGGCCACCAAAGTGTCTAGAGTAATGTCGATTGGTGTTTGACTTTAGTTCAATACTTCACAAAGGGCTTGGTGATAAGGATATGATGACATAATCAGGCTCCAGATTGAGATGTTTGCATGAGTTTTCTTTAACTATTTCAGTAAAGGGTCCTCTTTAGGTTCAGGAGTTCCATTGGATTGATCCACTAGTTAGCTAACTAGTTATGGAGGAGCATGTGCTTGTACAACTCTCCCACTTATGGTTATTGCATCAATTTCAACTCTCATGTACCTCAGGTCTATAACACAATAGTAGTCATTTTGGATAGACTTCCCTAAGGAAGGTAGACCATCCAAAGCAGAGAAATTAAGAGAGATAGACTTCCTTAAGGGAGGTAGGTCATCACTAAAATATTGGTAATTGCTCAAAGGCACAACATAACATATCAAATAGACTGGCTCTCCCTCTTTAAATTCTACCAGGATGGCATTAACATTATGATCAAGGAGAGGGTTTAAGCTAATGTTAATTAAAGGAGTAGGAGGGATAAGCTCCTTAGCATCAATCAGATCTTGAATTTTGTGTCTGAGGGCCTTACAATTGTATTTCTTATGGCCAAGCTTTTGGTGGAATCACATATTTCATCCATATTGAAGTTCTTGGGTAATAGATTGGGGATGGGTCTTGGTTCGAAAGGCTTGATAGCTCCCCCATCTAAGCATTCTTTATAAATAGAACTCAGTGGAACTCCACTCAGATTATTGAACTCCTTTCTTTTTATCTGAATTGGCTTATGAGTTGAGATGGTATTGACCTCACCCACTTTTTGGGTGACATTCCTTTGATGAGTAATCTTTTTAAATAAGGAGGATGATGCCTGAGTTTCATCCTTGATATAGCAATCATCAATTCGCTCTTCGATGTGTGATCCAATTATGACCAAAGACTTGAAACTTTGCAAGTATTATGTAATCAGTCTTTCTCGATATACAGGAAATAACAATGTCAATTTTTATCAGGCTGAGTTGGTCTAATAACCATTTGGGAGGCTTTCTTCTTCTATCTAAAAATAAAAACATAAAAAGTTTCTTTGGGATATAATCTAGCGGTTTCTAAATCCTTCTTGTAATGTTTATTTCTTCATTATAAGTATATTATTTTACAAAGGCATTGTAAATGGATTCCCAAGTCTATTTTCGAGAATCAACTAATTCTACTAACCACTTGAGAGGTGCACCACTAAGCGATTGTCGAAAAAGTTGATCAAGGAGCTGGCTTTCCACACCTAAAGGATAGAGTGTACCATTATAGATCTTTAAATGCATGGTATGTTAGGTAGTGCCATTGAATTTCTCAAATATTGATATCTAAAACTTAGGAGGTAGCCTTGCATTAGGGAATAGGTTGAGGGACCTAATATCAACCACATCATCCATTTTCTTAATGGTCCTCAAAGTCTTTTGCATTTCTTCATATTTCTCTGTTATGACCTTCAGCAAAGGATTATCTTAGGCCCCTTTTTGGAAAGGATTCATAAGAGGGCCAGTTGGTGTAGTATCACCACTGTCAGTTGGGGGAGGAAGGATGACCACATCTTCAGTAAAAGGCTCTTTGCTAGAGTTAGAAGAAGTGGATGCATTATTAGCAGGCTAAATCCTAACTTGAGCCATCATTGTTTAAACCTTGCCTAGGATTGTCTACTCTTAGGCTTGTATCATGATAGTGATAATCCTCTATTGCTTCTTGAAGGCATCGACTAGCATAACATCAAAATCAGCAGGTGTGCAGTAATATTGGTAGCATTGGCATCAGCAGCAAGGGGAATAGGTGTATTCTCAATAGACATGGTTACCTTTTGATAGAAAAGAATATGGTATCACATTTTGAGAGGCTAAACCACAGTAGACATGTTGTAAGTTGGAATAAGGTAATTGGGGAAAAAACCAATTTGGAACATTTTCACTTGGATTAAGTTTCTTATATCGTGATGTATGCACGAATGTATGCAAGAATGAAAATGGTTTCATGATGACAGTGATATATCAAATTTTAAGGTATATAGTGTTTGGGTTGTATGCCCTAGAGTTGTGCACATTATATATGTTTCTATTCATAATCCCATAATGGAATTTTAATATATATATTTCATTTAATGATTTATTCATTTAAGTGTTAAATGTATATACGTTCCATAAGTCTTATGTAAGAGAATCTATTCTCAAAGAGTTTGAGAATATGAGTGACATATTCTTGTTACCATAAACTTTAAAATATGTTCGTGGTCAGAGGATTATTGGTAGGAACATCATTAATTTGGAATACCATCACCTCTATTATCATCTATGATAAGTATGAGACGCTTATTGGTATGGAGGTAGTGAGTCTCATGCTACACACATATGATGAAGTGATAACATGTGGACATACTCATGTGATGAGTAAGTTGAATAGTGATGCTAGATGATAGATACATGGAATTTATCAACTAGTCAATATCTTATGATCTATATCATAATTGTGGATATAATCCTTACACATATGGTGACATGTTATCTAGCATATTGGTGGCTATGGTTGTTACTGCTTATATAGCGATGCTAAACAGGTATTGGTGTATGGCATGTGGTGGCCATAATCAGTGATATGTTGAGGTAAATGATCTCTAAGAAAGAATTCATTAACTTGGGTAAATAAAGAAGGAATCCTATGACTTCTAGTTGTTCTTGATACTCAAATCCTTGGCCAAGGTAGTTTATATTCACCTAAAAGAGTTTCTAGTAGGAATCGGGTTTATCAAGAATTAGAATAGGATAGAGGTCGTATGAACTAGCATATAGTTTGACTATTCTATGAACCTAGCTAAGATCGATAATTCCTAATGGAGGGATTCAAGTGTATGGTAATTAGGATCGAGAGGTACATGTAATGTTAAGGATACGATCATCGATATTCATTTCTAATTAGGTAGTCGTGATATATTATGTTAGGGGTCACTCACAACCTATGGGACTAAGTGTGAAATAGGATTACACACTTAGAGAAAGAAAAGAGTTTTCTTTACCCCGTTGCTAATTAGAACATGAACCTAGTAATTCACACATCGTAAAGCAATTCCCATTACTTTAATGTAAATTATATTAATAATTAATTAAAGAGTTTAATTAATTATTTATGATAATTGAATTAAACTTGTAATTAAATTTACAAAGACCCTAGCATGTCTTGAAGTTTAATTCACAAAGGGATAATTTCAATTAAGTCATAATTTGTATGAGATACAAATTAGCATGATTAATTGAAAGGTTTTGGACAACCAAAAATAATTAGGCATTGACATGAGATGTTAGCCTAATCTATATTAGATGTGGTTAATTGAGGGTTAAGATGATTCCTACTACCTAAGCTCTTAAACTTATTGACTAGTTGAGAAGTCAAATAGTCAATTAGGTAAGCTTCCCATTCTCCTCCCCATTTTATGAAAAAAGTGAAAAAGGGAGCATAGGTATAAGAAATAGTTGTTGGATCATATCTTCCTAAGACAAGTGAGAAGAGGAATTATTCATCATCTTCTTCCTTGGAAATATCTCTAAAGAGTGAGAGAGATAGCTTAAAATTACACTAAATAGAGAGCGAGAGTTTATTTTTAAAGAAAAGTTCTTTAACCATAAACACTTCCTCTATTTCCTTTGAGAAAGGTATGTGGAGCTTGCAAGTTCAAAACTAATCCCCTAGTCTTAAGTTCTCAAGTAGAGGAGCAAGAACCAAAAGTTTGTACAACCAAAGAGAGAAGGCTTAAGATACTTGAAGAGGAAAGGAGATCAAGCTTTGGGAAAGCTTCAGGGTGTCTCAAGCTAGATATTTCATACTTGGGGAGCTTAACAAAGGAGGGCGTTGGGGTATTTGATACTTCTAAACCTTCTCGGTTATAATTTGTGTTTTGCACATAAATTGGTTAATGTATCCTTGATTGAGTTATTAGTCCAAACCCTTGGTTTATGCATTTATCAAAGAGTTTGATAAATGGCTAAATTATCTATGTTAAAAGAGTTTTAACATAGAACAAAGTTTTCAAAACCAAAATTATGTTTTTTTTTTATTTTCTGCTTCCGTTGCATGGCCAGGTAACTCTCCTTCAAGTGGTATTGGAGTAGCCTAATTTAATGTACAAAACCAAGTTCTATCAAGGCAATATGGAGGTATTGGGTTCCTCAGGCAAGTTCCTAATGCCTCTGGAGTAAAATATGCCCATATGGTGTTACTTACATATGACCATATGGACTTATCCATACGGTTGTGTGGTAGTTACACTACACCCCGTATGCTAGCTCAGTAGCTATGATTGGTTATTTTTCAACACATGCTAGTATAATAAGAGTTATTTATTGATGTAGTGTGTTGGTCATGGCATGAATGGTTAATCATGGACTTAAAACCATATTGAATGTACTATGTGGGCATGTAATATTCTTTTATTATATAAGATTTTATAATTAAGAGTTAATCACTAGTTTAGTTTTTTCAAATTCATTGAGCCTATGAGCTATCTTACTTTGTAATCTCGCCTTGTTATGCCAAGGATACTTTATGTACACATGAGATGTAGAGATGCAAGAGCAAGAGAAAGGTTCAACAAATAAAGGTGCCTAATGCGAGTATGAAGATTAGAGTAATCTTGAATGTTTGTAATTTGATAACCTAAAATCCTTAATTATTCCTTGTGACTAAGAATTAAGGCCTCAAGTCGATGATCATACCTATGTCAATTGATTCCATTTTATAGATATATATATGAGATGTATATGAAGCATGAGATGCATGTAAAATGGATACTATACAAAGTGAGATCTTAATTAACTAAAGCCCAAAAATCTTCCAAGTAATATATTAAGTTATGTCTCTCCATTGGAGCAATGATTCTAGGAAATTGTTATCTTAAATCATTTTCTAGCATGAAATGTTACAAGTATAGGATACATTATATATCAAAAAAGGTAATGTGTACCTAATCCATACAATGTTCAAATCTTTATACTTGTTAGTCCAATGGGTCTAACTTAACTAATATGAAAGGTTAAGAATGACAATGTGTACCTGAGGCTGGAAGTATTAGGAGGTAAATAAGATTGAATCTCATAAGATTTATGATGAGCAAGAGTTGTTCACTTACAAGAATCAATCCCTAGAACGATAATGTGTAGCTTGTGGGTATAGATAAACAAGAGTTATTCAATTGCAAAATTTCAATCGACCTAGAGATTCACCCCAATGGAATCTTCGATTCCTATTTAGAAGTGTAGGATTTGCCAAGTTAGTGGGAGTACCATTTGATTAAAGGCCAAATCAATGTTGTGATTACACTATAACATGTACTAATACAATCTTATTATTTTCTATAGTAAATCTGATAATATGAGTAAGTCTTGATCGATTGTAAGCATTTTACATGAGAAAAATTTAGTGGAGCCTAATTATGTGGCCTGGTTAAGAAACCTGAAACATGTCCTAACATATGAAAAGATTGTGTATGTGATCGATCAACTGGTTCCCAGTCCATTGCCTGAAGAGGCTATAAATGAGGAACGAGCTACTTTGAAAAAGTGGCAAGAGGATCACATGTCAGTAAGATGTATTGTGCTCGCTTCTATGACCAAAGAGTTGCATAAGCAACACGAGCTCATGGCTGAGGTCTCGGATATACTTACTCACCTTAAGGAACTTTATGGTGATCAAAGTAGAACTGCTAGATATAAGATATCTAGAGAATTGTTTCGGGCCAAGATGTGTGAGGGAGAGGGGGTTGGGCCACATGTGTATAAAATGATTAGATTCATTAAGAAATTAGAGAATTTGAATTTCTCCATGGATGCCGACCTCCAGACAAACTTGATCCTTTAATCTCTTCCTCCATCATTCAATAATTTCATAATGAGCTTTCATATGAATAATATTGAATTTAGTATTGCTGAGTTACATAATAATTTGGTTTCCTCCCAAAAGGACATGAAAGGTGATAAGGGTAAGGGAGCCATTCTTGTGGCATCTTCTTCCAGTGGGACTAAGAAGACAAAGAAAAACAAGAATAAGGTTGCCCTTCTCAAACTCACAGGTGGTGCAACCAAGGAAAAGTCCATAGAAGCTTCTGATAGCAAGGAAAAGTGTTTCCATTACGATGAGACTGGACATTGGAAGAGGAATTGCCTAAGGTTCTTTGAGTCCCTTAAGGGTAAGAAGAAAAAGTTTAAGCCTTCTAAAGATTATTCTTTTAATAGTTCTATTTCTAATTCTAATGTTTCATATAGTTTATCAGTTTCTTGGATACTTTATAGTGATGAAAGTTCTCACATTTATACTTCTATACAGGTAATGACAAGTAAGAAAAGCTTAGATAAAGGGGGAGTGATCTTAAAGCTAAGCAATGGGAAAGTGTTGCAGCCAAAGCTGTAGGAACTACTTCCATAATTCTTGTTGATCATATTTTGTTATTGAAAGACATCTTGTATATTCCTATTTCTTTCATGAATATTATTTCTATAATTGGTTTAACTAACATTGGCTATGAACTTATGTTTAAGAAATATATTAATGAAATCTATTTTGAACATAGAATTATCGGCATAGGATATGTGATTGATGGTATGTATTATTTGGATAATGGCAATAACAAAATATCCAAAGCTCAACTAATATTAATGCCATGATTGAACCTAACTCTAATTCAAAATTAATTTAGCATCTTAGACTTGGACATATATCTGAGGAGAGGATTCTAAAGTTGGAGAAGATGGGGATCCTAGATCATATAGGAAGTGAACCAACTCCAACTTGTAAGTCATGTATCCAAAGTAAGATGACTAGGTCTACCATTGTTGGACAAAGGGAAAGAGATAAAGAAATTTTGGATATCATACATAGTGATGTATGTGGATCATTTGGTCAAATGGCTAGAATAGGGTATTTATATTTCATCACATTTACTTATGACCTTTCGAGGTTAGGGTATGTTTATTTGATGAAATATAAGCATGAATTTTTGAAAATTCCAAAGAATTCAAGAAAGAAGTTGAGAAATAAACCGAAAAGAGTACTAAGACTCTTCGATCTGATTGAGGAGGTGAATACCTTAGTATGTAGTTTAACAACTTCTTAAAGGAACATGGAATAATATTACAGTTGACTCCTCCCGGAACACCACAATTAAATGGTGTTTCTAAAAGGAGAAATCAGACCATATTGGATATGGTACGATCCATGATGAGCTATATTGATCTTCTT
Source organism: Codiaeum variegatum (assembly GCA_948294925.1). Lineage (NCBI taxonomy): Eukaryota > Viridiplantae > Streptophyta > Magnoliopsida > Malpighiales > Euphorbiaceae > Codiaeum > Codiaeum variegatum. The sequence goes on along the minus strand of CAOJBK016017761.1, from coordinate 47 downwards.
ATCTCCTCATAGGGATATACACTTGAGACAACTTCTTACATCCTTAA
>CAOJBK016017059.1:0-12071 GCA_948294925.1 Codiaeum variegatum | reverse complement strand
ATATCTACCAATTTTGTTTAGTATATTCCTTATAGGTAGCTCAATGACAAAAAAATTCACACATCTTTAAGGATATCTACTAAACAAATTCATTTCAGTGACTAGTAGACCCATTCAAACATGTCTGAAATGCCAATCATTTACCAAGTAAAGGAAACTCAAGAAATTACTGCAAAATTTTGAGAATCAATTCAAATGAAAAATCATTAATGGATGGATTATATATATAAGTAAATGGACAAAAAATAGCATTTTCAACCTCAAACCCCACATGCTCAAAACAGAATTCTATAAGCAAAGAATCAAATCAAAGACACTGGACCCAATTTATTCATCCAACAAACCCGGTATTCAAACAAAATCACCATATATCAACAGAAACTGAAGCTTCCAATAGTGAACCAAATAAGCCGGCAAATTAAAGAAGCAAAGATTGGATAAACGTAATCAGCCAGCCCTAAAATTTCAGAGAAATCCAATCTCAGCAACAAACATGATCCCATTAAGAGAGCCAAATCTGACATAAGATCTCAGCAATTGCAGCACAAAAAACAAAGCTGAAACATGTAAATTGAAATAAAAAGCTTAAACCAATCCTTTCCAAAAGAGGATGAATTTGATACCAACCCAAAAAAGACTCAAAAGGCAAAAATCAAAAGCAAAAAATACACAGAAAATGATTAGAAAAACTAGAAAAAAGAGGAGACAAAGAGGGTAGAGATTACCTAAATTATCTCTAAGGTGTTGGACAATGTTATTAAAGGGGACACCGGTGGTGAACGCCGAAATCTGAACCACTGAGTGGTATATCAGGAAAAGAAACAAAGATGAAGGAGGGAGGCGATCTAGGCCTACGGCAGAACAGAGGCGGACGGGGGTAGAGAAGAGTAGCAGCGACTTGGGATGAGCATATCTGAGATGAGCCTAAGGCTTGAAGGCTCGGATAGAGAGAAGGAGTTGGGTCTATGAACGGTGGCTGAAGGCTAATGAGAAAATTGGTTCTGTGGAGAAATTTTGGCTTTTATATTAAAAAGTTACTAACCCCATACCGATCCCAAAATTGGGTCAGTAACAATATATTTAAAATTATAAACTCATTACTGACTCCTAAATTGGGTCAGTAACAATATATTTGACGAGCACTTTTCCGGAAAAAAATCAATTCCCACCCATGTATTACCAACGCCAATTACTGACAAAAAAAATGCATCGCTAATTACCGGCGCAACTAATTGGTCAGTAATTGGTCAGTATAATTTGGCAAAAAAATTAAATTAATTAATTACTAACCAATTACTGACCCATTTTTTGGGTCAGTATTGGTCAGTATAATCTGGCGAGATTTCGAATAATTATTTTCCTCCAATTTTGTGACCAATTACCGACCCAAAAAATTGGTCAGTAATTTACTGACCCATTTTTTTAGGTCAATAATTGATCAATAATTAATTAATTTAATTTTTTTTCAAATTGGGTCAGTATTTGGTCAGTAAGTATAATTATTGGGTCAGTAATTGGGGTCAGTAAATCTGAAATTTCTTGTAGTGAATTGAGAGAAGGAAGACTAATATAGTTTGGGCATGTGAGTCGTACACTTTTAAATGCATTGATTAGAAAATTAAAACACCTAGAGTAGATGTGGGTAAAAAGGGAAGGGGTAGACCTAAACTTACTTGGAAAACAGTCATCCAACATGATCTTGATACCTTACATTTTTTTTCGATGATATGGTTAAGGATTGCCCAGAGTGGAAAAGGAGAACCCATATAGCAGACTCCAATTAACTTAGGATTAAGACTTTATTAAGTTGAGTTGAGTATACTAGTGAGCTCGAAAAAAGGTCCCAAAATTATATAAGGAGGTCACATCCAAGATTATAATATAGTCCAAGAGAAAAAAATGACAAAAATAACAAGCTCTCAAAAGACTAAAGGCAATGAAAATGGAATCCCCAAAAACTTCATCTAAAAACTCTCGTTACCTCAACTATTGTAGTTGGCCTCAACCACCATGTTACAGTGAATCCATGTTAGAAAACATGACCCAAACCACCAACCACACAGAATCATATTTTCCAATAACAAGGCTCATGACCGATAAAAATATTAAATTGTCAATAGTCCCAAGTAACTAGTAGGAGACAATTGTCACTTTATGAACTAATCTCTTAGCCAGGTTATCTTTAAAAAGCATATATGTAAAAGCTCACTTTTTATGTAGATAAGAGATCTAAAAACCTTCTCTCTGAAAATCTTAAGATCCATTCTAAGAGCTGATAGTTTAGTCAAGCATCTAAGAGGGGGTGAATTAGACGACTCCAAAACTTTCTTTTCTTTTTCTCTTTGTGTTTCTACTTTCTTTTTCTTTATGATGAGATGAATGAAAAGCAGTTTCAAATATGAAATGATCAATTTAATATGGATTTAAGTGGTTAGATTCAACTGCATCTAGGTTGCAACTGAAACTGATAGTCTTGTTATCTAATTATGCTCAGAAGCACAATGAAGATATCATTAGCAGCATGCCAATATATAGGTTAAACGCATACATGGCTGGATTAAACTTTACAAATTTAACGCTTTAAATGCACAAAGTAATATGTGAGAGAATATCTTTCAAAATATTTTGAATGAAGGATAATTGCAGATGAAATGAAATCTAAAGCATTAAAGGTACAACAATTTATTCTAGTTCGGTATTAAGACCTACATCCATTCCTTAAGGATCACACCTTAAGATTTTTCACTATAACACTTCTAATTTAATGGACTAGAGAAAATCTTTTTACAGCACTTAGATGCTAACCCTGATGAGATTACATTTCTCACATGAAACCCCTCAGACCTTTATTAGGCGTCTGATAAATCTCTCACCTATAGCAAGGATAGATGACCCTCACAATCTATTATTAGGGGCAGCTGTGACTATCCATACTCAACCTTTAGGCTCAACAGTCACTAAAGGGAGAATAGAGTTATAGATTTGAAGGTTTATAAAATAAAGTGAAAAATACAAATTTATATATATATATATATATATATATATATATATCAACTTAAATGCTCATGAAATTTGCATGTGAAAAGATTTTTTGTTTTGTTCTCAAATTTAAAATGATGTATAAAAATGGTTAGAACAATTTGAGATGGAGTTAATGCATGAAAATTCATTTCAAATGAAGATTGAGAAGTAAATGCTTTAAGAGACAAAGAATTTAGAAGTTTAAATGCTCTCGAATTTTCAGACTTTAAAAGCTTCTTCTCAAAACATCAATGCATGAACCAACTTTCATTAATGAAAAATGATGCATATTTATAAAGGTTAAAGATGAAGGTGATTTTTAAGGGGAAATTTTTTAATTTTAGAAAGAGAATTATTAAAACATTGCTTTATTTCATAACAACTCTTTCTTATAGAAAATTGTGTTTGTCTGTTTATGATCTGACATTAGACAGACAAGTGACTGAAAGATAGACTTGTCATATGAACAGTAACAAAACAGAAAAAATCCTTTAATGCTTCTGACCAATACTAAAAAGAATATTGTGAAAATTTGTTTTATGTTATTAGATGTAGAATAATATATTCTTTTTGCTTCTGAAAGTTTAATTTTGTCCATAAGTTTAGGGGAATGCATGGAAAACACGTAATATTTATTATGCATGTTTTAAATATGATCCATTTGATAATAAATCTAAATAAAATTCCTATGAATCTAAAACTAACTAGAACCGTGAACTTCTCAACTTGAGAACCTCCTTGTAATGTTAGATGTACTAGCATCTGTATACTTTCAAATGTAATTGCATCTAATGGAACTTGAAAACACAACTAACACACAACATATTTAAAGTGTTATAGTTTTGTTATCATCAAAATAAGATTGTTAAACCAGTGAACTAACAAGAGCTTTTAGAGATTGTGCTACCATTTTTAGTGCCAACCTTAAGCACCTTGTATAATCCTTGATCTTGTTTATTATTATTATTATTATTATTATTATTATTATTATTATTATGTAGGCTTATCAAATTACAAAGCTTACTTAAAGAGATTAATTCAATAATACATTCAGAATACAAAGGCTCGTCATACAGATTGAAAATTTTCTAGTAGTTTTCTAATCTTTTGATTATTTTAATATAAAATCCTACTACCATCATTTACTTTAGAAAAGTTGTGATGTATATGACAAAATATTATTTCTTAAAATTTTGATATAGATATGACTATGAACTTATGATAGATATGGAATAACTCAAAAAATATAGTGTATGAATTGATAATTTTTAAAAGAATTAAAAAAAGTGATAAAGTATGGAGTATTGGGATCGTTAATTATTAATAGATGGGAATGTTTTATATTTCAAGATATTGGACCATGAAATCTCTTAAATTTGTAATCACTTGATAAAAGAAAAGAAATTAGTAAAAAAGAAAACAAATCAAAGCACATTTAATTGATATTTTTAAAAGTTATAAAAAATAAATAAATAAAGGAGGTGTTGATAGGACGGATGAAATGGTTGTGGTTATAATAAAAATGGCAAAAAGGGCCTAAAATTGAAGAATTTCCAATAATAAATGGTAGTAAGAGTGGGACCAAGTGCACCCTGGGCGAAAATGACAAGCAATTGCAGCCAACACCGAACAATTAATCATAGCATCACCATGTCGTCACAAAAAAACTTACTCCTTATATTAATATATCCCTCAACCCCAACTATCCAAAAACTCTTCTCTTCCCAATTGTGTTCCTTTGCTTTACATTATAGTTTCTCTCAAACATTTTAAAAATCCCCAAAAAAATATAAATATATTACAGAGAAGAGACTAAGGGTTTGGTTTTAGAGAGAGAAATATATTCAGAGAGATTTTTTTTTCTTAAAGAAAAATCATCATTAGAGAAGGGGAATATGGTATTTGAGGAGACAGAGCTGAGATTAGGGTTAGGGTTACCAGGAAATGAAAGGAAAAGAGGGTTTTCTGAAACTGTGGATTTGAAGCTTAATATTTCTTCTGAAGACCATTCTTCAAATGATGATTTCAAGAGTAATAAGATTTTGCAAAGAGAAAATAATCTTCTTGCTGCTGATCCAACTAAGCCTCCAGCTAAGTAAGTTCTTTAATTTTTTATTTTCTTTTTTTTTTTTTTTTAATTTCTCTTCTCTTCCCTTCTTTTTCTACTTTCTTTGATTCTCTGTATAGTTTATCTGTTTTTAATTATATATTAGTCTCTTTGTTTGATTTTATAATTAATTTAGCTTAACTTGATTTATAGTAACTGAGCATTTTTTTAGTTAACTAGGAGATGCACTTAAAGTCCTGGTTTTGTCAGTGAATTTGGACAAGTTAAAGGGAAGTGATTTTATACATACATATAGAAGAATTTATGTAGTGGTTAAGTGGATCAATAAATCTTGTATTTTCATTTTGGTTGTTTAATTTAAATAGGGCACAAGTAGTGGGTTGGCCTCCAGTTCGATCATTCAGAAAGAACATGCTATCAGTTCAAAAGAGTGAAGAGACTGAGAATTCAAAGCTGAGTGGAAATGGAAGCTTTGTGAAGGTTAGCTTAGATGGGGCACCTTACCTTCGCAAAGTTGACTTAAAGATGTACAAGAGTTATCAAGATCTCTCTGATGCCCTTGCTAATATGTTCAGTTCCTTTACTATAGGTACCTACTCTTTTTTTTTCCTTTTTCATTGACGACATCAAGACATTTCAACTAGGTTTATATTTATAATTTATACTTTTTTTAGTAAATTAAAAGTTTTGAATTTTAATAGGAAATTGTGGATCCCAAGGAATGAAAGATTTTCTGAATGAGAGCAAGCTCATACATCTTCTTAATGGCACTGACTATGTCCCAACTTATGAAGATAAGGATGGAGATTGGATGCTTGTTGGTGATGTCCCTTGGGAGTAAGTTCCAAAATATTTACATCATTAATTAAAAAAATTCCACAGTAAATCATTGTAATTATCATTTATTCCAACTCCAGGATGTTTGTTGAATCATGCAAACGACTGCGTATAATGAAAGGAACTGAGGCTACTGGACTTGGTTAGTATATTACTACATACTACTAAGCATAAAATTAACTAATGCCCAAAAAAAGTAATAAATTAAATTCTTGGCAAAATAAATAAATATATTAGCCGAGTCTAGAAATATGGAGGAAAAAAAAGAATAAACTTCAGAGCTAGTTAACCTTTTTAATAATTAATTAAATTTTATTTTAAAAGGTAATTAATTAACTAGAGCTTATAATTTTATTTTTTACTTTTTTTGGGAAATTGTAGCACCAAGAGCCATGGAGAAACGCAAGAACAGAAGGTAATTAAAATAGCAAGCAACCACAACCAGGAAGTTGTTAGGGTTGTTTACTGTATTATTGTTATATAGCTACTGCTTGATGATATGTATTAAAAATTGTGTACAACAACAATAATCAGACTTTTTTTAAGTTCTAAGACTGGGTTATTGTCTGCTTGTTCCACTAGAGTTATAATGGTTTGTTTAATTAATAATTAATTATGTTTGTAATAATAATGTACTTTCTTTTAATTGTTTTCACTATTGCCTTTTGATAAGTTTTTGACTTAATCACATCTGATCTTGGATCTAAATCCGCTCAATGTCTCAATCTGCACAATGAACAAACAATGAGCTAAGAGGGCCAGGCGTGTACCTAGCAATGATCCTTCGACGTTCAAGTAAGTAATGTATTTAATATGCTCTTAGATTCAATGTGAATCCTTGAGAAAATATATTTAGATAGTTTGAGATTTAGTGAATGTAACCTGAAAAAGATGACATCACGGACTATTTATAATAGCCATAAGAGCCACATGGCGCGTTGTGAGTGACTCACGTGGCAGTGCTTATGTTGGACATGACCTTTAGTGTGGGCCTTAATTTACCTTTTAAGCGGCTCATATCGTTATAGACCTATTTTAGGTAGACTCGTATCACCTTTAATTATATATTCATTTCTTGTTATTAATTTGTGGTATAATCTATCAATAAAAAAAATTATTTTATTGGTATAGACTATATATGTACATATGTAAATAATTTTGATGGGGTAGACTTAGTAGTGGGAAATGTCTCCTTGACATTGTTGAAGGAAGGAACAAGATCATGTGCATAATGGAGCATTTATTCATGCCAATTTGTGTATTTTTTTCATTTATACATATATAATTAAATTTGTTTCATTAGTACTAATTGCAGCTTAATTCTCTGGTAATTACTAATAACTGAGAATAATTTTTACAGCTATTAAGTTAGGTGAATTAATTTCGAATTTTTTTTTAATTAAATAATTACATCTCCAATTCTAAGAATATGATCTAGCATAAGAAAATTAAAAGATCTAACAGTTAGTTTCTCAAATTGGCTTTTCCAATTAAAAACTTGTTAGTGTTGTGTTTGGGCTCAAAACGGGGCCGAGAATTATTTTTATTTTTATTGTTTTTGTTTAGCATCTCTTATCCATGTTTTTTTGACAGGCAAACGACGCTTTGTAGACACAATAAGAGCAATAGACAGAACCATGTAAGCAAAATTGCATTGGTTAGAATGCATATAAGAGCCAAAATGCTTAAAAGGAACCAAGCCTAAATCTTATTTTAAGACACAATGAATAAACGAGGGGTTCGAGCCAAGTTAAATTCAATTAAATTAATGAATAGGTTCATATACCGCCCCAATCAATAACTTCATAATCTTTTAGGTTATTCAATTTGTGACTAAAATATATACTTATAATTAATATCATTTATATAAATTCAAAATTATAATTTTTAAAATATCTTTGTGATACATCCAATATTCAATCTTGTGATTTTTTTTTAATTAATTAGATGCTTTTTTTTAATTTTAAATATTTTATTTTGTATTAGCCATGTATGGTTGTATTTTATTTTGTTGTATTTATTACTAAGTAATGGTTTTTGAATATGATGGTTAATATTTTCAAAATTGTACAAATGCTTTTTACATCAGTTGACATGTTTAAAGTTGAGATAGAGTGACCAGACTTCATAATTCATAGATAATGCATTAGTGTTTAAAAGCATGAACTTTGAATCTAATCTTTTGGTTAAGATATTTTTTTTATTTTTTTTCATAATTGAATAATTATCTAACCTAAACTACCATTTCTTTTCAATATTTGAGAACGCAGAAATTGTGGGTAGTTACACTCTAAACATATGAAGCCTAATACTAAATTGACATAATCCTATTATTGTTCCACTTTTCAGTCATTGAGTCTTGATTTATTTATTTTCATTTCTTTTTTATATAAATGGAGAAGTCCATGAATTTTAATTCAAGAATTCCAAAGTTTTAGTGGTGATTGTGCTCATTGCTTAGTTTCAAAATAAAATTTCTTTTGATTTATTTGTAAAATTTCTTAGTGGCAACAATGTTGGAGCCATCCTTTGCCTCATATTGAGGCAACTCAAAATTTTAATCTTTCTATTTTAAGCCATCTTTTCAGTGTGCTTTTTTTTTAATGGCTGATATATATTTTGCTCTTGGTGATTCCTTTTATTGCTTGCAGTGAATTGGTGGAGAAAAAGAGGGAAAACAATGTTCGGCTCTCAGCTCTAGCCTTTCTTTCTATTATCCTTTCTGTATCTATTAAAATTTATGTTCTTTACATTTTTAAAAAAGGATATTTAGTTACAAATGATTTTTATTGCATGATGAGATTAGCTACTCTAATGCGGTAATTAAGCAAAAAATTGAAGAAACTCCAATCTTGAAAATATCAGGTGGCTTAACCTCCAAGTACAACTTTATTGTATTATAATTATATTTGTTAATCCAACTTGAATAATGAATATTATGTATGTTTATTATTAAGTTCGACTTATTATGTTATTATTAATGATATATACTGCTTTTGATCTTTAACTGATTTTTTTTTTGTTGTTTGTGGTCCGCAACAACACGCAATCACAACCTAATAACAAAAAAAAACACAAATTCTTAATCTCTCATTCTAGTAATATGTTGTCTTTCTATTATCATCAATCAACATATCAATCCCTTTAACGAAGCTACAAGTGAAAGATCTGTTACATCAAATTCTACATATAAAGTTCAAGAAACGCAAGCTCAAACATAGGATTTCAATTAAGTAAATGTGTTTATACCTTACGTGTATAATTACATTACAGATAATATTTTCCATACGGATATTTTCAAATAATTTTATAGATTAGAATTTCATCTGTAGATTATTTCTTTGTATTCTATCCGCTGCAAAGCGGGGTAAAATTCTAGTGGCCATTAAGGGCCAATGAGAAAACTCTTGAACATACAACAGGAACAAACTACAATGAAACACCAACTCTTATTTGATGAATGAATTAATGACTGTAAGAAGTCCGAAGTCATAATTAGGCCCTCACAGCACTTCTTTTTTCTTTTCAAAATTAAGTAATACTGACGGCAATTGTACAAGGCGGTTAAGCCAGCCAATTTGAACAATTATTAATCACAGGCGCATAACCTAAACAGGCATAGAGATTGCACCGCGTACAGTAAAAGAATGTTGATTCATAGATACATCCTCAGTCCACAAGCACATTGCAAGGACGACGCCCAACCCTCCGCTTCTTATCATCATCAACTAACTGCAAGTTGAAAGAGAAATTAACATGAGGTAATTTAAAGTCGTACATACTCTTCTTAACACGAGTTAATTTCTATCAACTCTTTTTAACACAAAAGATTCAATGGAGACTGATGTTAAATGGCAATATTACATTAAAATCTAATGCTGGTTAGTATGCTAGGAAAAGAACCGAGAAGGAGGGGAAGAGCAGCAAACCTGTTGACTAAGGAAATTAGGAACTCTAACCCTCTTAGAGCCATCAGCTAGACGTTTACATGGAAAATGGTTTTCTACAGCACGATGATTATTGACCTGCGAGCATGTCCAACAATTCTGAACAAGTGAAAAATTGAAACCCCACTGACTCCATTCAAGCCGCATATATAAAAGGAAAATTAAGCTGTTGGTGTCCACACTTTTAAACCTAACTGAATAACTATTCACCTGGTTTTGAATTGCTCCAACCAACAATTTTTGACACCCTGAGGCATGCACACTTTCTAAACTAGGGCACTGAAGGAGAAATCTCTCTGCAGATATAGGCATAATAATCAATTAACCCTTTTGTGCAGAGCTAATCAAGAAGAAAAAAAGAAGAGACAAAATCCAGGCACATACTTGAACATATACTATCAGCTGGAAATGAGCTTAAAGCATCATACCTGGATGCAAGTTTTTACAGGAGTTCATATTCAAGTCAACTAGCTCTGGACAATTTAGGCACAAAGCCTGCATTTTTAACACAAATTAAGTACCAGAAGAATTAAAAAACAATGTTACCAAACTACAAATTTCAAATGACAGATGTCTCACATCTAAGCCAGAGCAGCCCCATAAGCTTAGTTTTTTCAACCGGCTATGTTTTATAATAAGTTTCTGGTATATGAGATGTAACTTGTCCTGAAATGTCATCTGCAACTCACCATCTCCACTCCTGTCAGATGCTGGACATTGAGAACTTGGATCACATATGGTCATTCCACAGTCCATGAGTTCAAGATGAGGCAGTTGAGCTGTAGCAAACTGAATTCCACCTGAAATACAAGAACCATGTATGGTAAACATCAAGTTAAAAGAAAAAAATAAATGCAACTTATTAAACATATAAAGCTTGTCCATGGAGCATACTCGAAGTTATGTTTGGACAAAGAGCAACGAGGAGACTCGAAAGTGTTCCAGGAAAGACATTACAGATCATACCAATACCAGCGTCACTGATGCTAGAACTGAAACCAAATAGCAACATCAAACATGCAATCTTGAAAGTGAATTATGGTATGATCATCAACCATTAGTGAACTTCAGCTCAATACATACCCGCTTAAATCAAGCAATTCTAATTTTGAATAGCTTGAAGCAATGGCAGCAACAGATGCATCAGTAATTTCAGTTCCAAGAACAAGGGAAAGCATTCGTAGCCCCCTAAACCATTGAGCAATCATTACTACAAACATCCATTTAAGAAATGCAAATTCATAGTTTATAATTCAGTAAGCTGAACATACAAGAAATAGAAGACTAATAGCACTTCTGAACTTACATACAATCATCACATAATGTATGCAGTGGATAAATATTAAAAATGATCCAAAAAGCCAAAACTTTCAACTAACCTCAAGTTAGCAGCTGTAAGAGCAAGCACATCAGCATGGGAAAGCCGAATGGATGCAATGTGTATATTCTGTAACCTAGAACAACTCCTTCCCAAAGCATCCATCATGGCAATAAGGTCAGTACTATCATTTTCTTGGCGAGAAAAGTCAAGAGAAACCTCTTTCAAATTGGGACAGTTAAAAACCTACAAAGGAAAAATAGACAAGGAAGCTACTAAAGTGACAGTATGCTTACAGAATACCTTTTGTCTTTCAAATGATAAAGCTCCATACCGGATGACACTAAAACAATTTTTTTAAAAACACAAAGCTAAAATTTACCGTTTTGGATAAAGAATGTAGATCCGAAAGCCAAAGTGTAGACAGACTCGAGGACCAGAGGACAAATCCTCCTAGATTAGAACAGCCTTCCATCTTAAGGCTGGTGAGGCAATGTTTGTCAGCAACAAAATGACTCAGTTCATCACTGCATATAAACATATATACCCAATTCATAAATCCAGTATTATTCAACCGAAGAGTTGATCTACCCTAGCACCACTACAGAGAGAACAGAACATGTTGATGATGATTTGAACCCTGAGTAGCAAATATACTAATCAGAAATAATGACACAATCAGACAATGTGTAAACTCTACAAGGAACACTTCATTAAGAATATGTGGTATCACTTAAGACTTTAGAAGCTAAATTGTAAGATTAAACTAGCTAATAAAATTAAATAAAGCCTTCTAAACCAATGATCTAAACTTCCTGTGGCAAACTAATTCTGAGAGACATCAGGAAAGTTAAAATTATCAAATGTGATAGTGAAGACA
>CAOJBK016014389.1:0-13352 GCA_948294925.1 Codiaeum variegatum | reverse complement strand
ATTCCTCAGACTATTACTACAAATCAGGGAACTATGTTCGTTAGGAAAGAGATGAGAAAATTCGTGGAAAATTACATTATTAAACATCTTACCTCAACTCCATATTATGCTCAACCCAATGGTCAAGCTGAGGCCTCCAACAAAATCATCATTGGCATATTGGAGAAAATAGTTGAGGACAATCCTAGAGATTGACCAAGAATACTATCAGAAACTCTGTGGGCATATCAAACTTCAAAAAGGGAAGCCACTAGTGCAAGTCCTTTTGTACTTACCTTTGGTCATGATGCCATTTTGCCTTTGGAGGTATGTGTTCCATCTTTGAGAGTTACAAAGCAAAATGATTTGACTCCTAAGGAATATTCTCAAGCTATGTTGATGGAGCTTGAGGAAGTTGATGAAGAACGCCTAAGGGCCTTCACCTGCATGGTGGCCCAAAAGAAGAAAGTATCCATGTCATATATAAAAGAATCATAAAAAAGAAATTTGAGGTAGGTGACTTGGTGTGCAAAGTTATACTGCCACCTGGAATAAAAGACAGAGAGCTGGGGAAATGGTCTCCTAACTAGGAGGAACCACTTAGCGTGCACCAAGTGTTGGATGACAATTCATACTAGTTGGAAAGTTTAGAGGGAGAGCCACACAAAAGGTTTATCAGCGGAAAGTACTTGAAAAATATTTTTCCCACTATGTGGGAAAGGTCAGTGACAAAATAACTGTAATGGCCTCTTGGCTAAATTAAATGCCAATTCATATTGGCAAGTTTATAAATAAATAAATGAAGTTTATTCCATTTTTGAATAATATTTGTTTTGTCTTCCTCAGAACAAAATAAAAAAAGTTGTGATTTTTAATAAAATTTTGGTAACATATTTGTTGAATTTTTAGTAAATTTCAGCAACATCTCTGTTGATTTTTGCTATTTCCCTTATGCAAATGCATGGTTGTGGTGTTGATGTGTGAAAGTATTCTGTGAAAAATCAACAATTCCCAAAGGCATAAATGCTTATGCATGACATCCATAAAGCGATAAAAAAGAGAAATGTAAACAGGAGTCATTTCTCTAGTCCACTTTAGGTTCTAGGGAAGACATACATCTCCAAAGAAAGTAGTAAAAATTAATTACAACACAAAATAGCAAATAAATATGGGATCCTCTCTCCAGTCAACAGATTTGAGAGAGACACATATTACCCAATACAAATCCATAACAATCATAACAATAACATGGAATAATAGAAAGATATAACAAATAGAAACAATACAAAAATAGAATAAGTAATAATAATAAAATAAAAGTAAAAAGAACAAAAATAAAGGATAAAAATAATTTTGGAGTTGAAGCCGTTAGAAGGCTTGCCGGCATATCCTGTTGAATAGGAATCAAACCCAACGACATTCTCCCTTCTCGCAAAGGGCGGGATTGTTCTGATAACAAAGTGGGTGGTTTAGTTGCTTTAGAAGGTAATTGATTTTATTTGATAAAAACTATTAACCAGGTAAGTTGTTAGCCCATTTAACATTTAATTAATGAAAAAAGGATTTTGATAATCATGATTGCCTAAGTTCATTTTAGGGCTTTAATTTGATTCACTTAGAAAAAAAATTGAATTTCGATAAGAAAAATGCCTTATTTCATATTAAAGGGCTTAAATCAGAATAAATAATAAAAGGGAATAGAAAATATTGTACCCTCTTACCTTTTGCTTGCGGGGTTTTAGACGTGGTGGATCAGATGGCTTGACGAACCCGGAGCATGTCTCTATTGTGTTTGGAGAGTGCTAATGAGAGTCAGTCTAGACTGGACTAAAGAAAACTGAACCGTTGGACTGATCGGAAAATGATCGGTTGTTGTGAATTCTGAATGTTTATGGTGTTTTGGGATCAATTTTGTGTGATTTGAAGTGTCTGGAGGGTGTTTATGGAGGTTTAACAATGTAAAAAGTTAGTTTGGAGGCGTAAAAAAAAAGGGGAAAAAGTGGAACCTGAAACTGTTATGAAAGTTCGTATTTATAAAAAACCGAGTCAGAAAACCCTAAAAATCAAAATGCGTGCGTTTTAGCCAAAAGCATGCATTTTGGATCAAACACATATGTTTTGGACCAAACATGTACATTTAGGTTAAAAGTGTGCATTTTGGGCTTGGTTTACTGGGCCTGATTTTTTGGGTTCGGTTCAGTCTAATTAGATTCAATTTTTTTTTTGGTTTCTTGATCCGTTTAAGGTCTAATTTGAGTGTAGTTTGAACCAGTTGACTCGTATTAACAGACCAGATTTAATGGTGTAAAAATTAGAGTTCACAGCTGCCTCCCTTAGCATCTCATTTTGTAAAAAACGTGACTGATAAGTGTGAATGCAATTAATGAGGTGGTTGGATTTTTTGCCTATAAAAGGGCTTAAGGAATTTCATTTGAGTTTTCGTTTCTCAAATTCTCTCAAATTTCTCTTTTTCTACTTTTATGATTCAACAAGCAAGTTCTTAGATGATACCAACCAAAAATATTCAGGAGGAGGATATTTCGGCACTTCTGGACGCGTCTTTGGAAGGAGAGGATATTCCTTCTTTCGACGACTGACAATTCTGTGCAATTGAGGAGGAGCTATTGGGTGACTTGCCTAATTTATTTATCTATCTGCCAAATTTTGTAGGTGCTTTCCCTCTATCTGAGTGGGATACTCCTGACAATTTACTGATGGACTGTTTGGATCCTAATACGCCTACGAATGCTCGATTACTGCAGAGTCTCCAGGAGCACTCAAGCTGGCAAGGCTTCCTTTTAGTATTAATTTTCTCTCTTTTTTTCTTTTTCTGTGCTGCATGGTGCATTTTCTTTCTTTTCTTGCATTTTATTTTATTTTTTTTCATGCTCTCTTTTTTAGGCACTTTTATTTTTCCCACTCATAT
The DNA here is from genome assembly GCA_948294925.1 of Codiaeum variegatum. Classification (NCBI taxonomy): domain Eukaryota; kingdom Viridiplantae; phylum Streptophyta; class Magnoliopsida; order Malpighiales; family Euphorbiaceae; genus Codiaeum; species Codiaeum variegatum. Next base: position 10,447 of record CAOJBK016014389.1, on the reverse strand, counting down.
TTTTTTTTGAAGCTAAAAAACAAAATAGAGTAAGAATAAATAGGAACTAAAAATAATGAGATTGAATTAGTACCTATAGAGTGCCACCTATAGTTAGAGAGGCATTAGGTTACAGCTTGCTACGGTGATAGACTTTCTCTGTTGTTTTGAGGACGTTGCTGGTCACATTGACCTGACTTATCTGGCGGGCTGGATGAGTCTAGATACAAAACGTACTCTAGACAGGGGTCTGATTTTCACTCTAGCTGAGAGGTGGCAGAGGACCACCAACACATTCCATTTACCTACGGGGGAGATGACCATGACTCCATTTGAGTGGGCATGTCTGATGGGTATGAGCTTCGGGACTACACCTGTTTTTTTTTATACGGTGTTAAGGCCAGATCATGAGGTGACCAATTTGCTCAGGGAGTACGTGCATCGTAATTCTACTGGGTTGGCTTCTAGGACCAGCTTACTTGAGCTTCTATCCTAGATGGATCTGGAGCAGTACTCTATTGATCAGTGTGCTAGAGTGTGTTTGCTGATCATTTTGTCTACCATATTTCAGTACAATGAGTCCAGATGGGTCAATTTGGGGATTATGAGCTATTAGATGACCTTTATACACTTGGTGAGTAACTGCTCTAGTCGCGATATACCCAGGGATAGGCATTCTGTCCAGAGCCAATGGATTAGGCATCCCATCGACTGCTATAGTGTGGGAGGTCAGTATTTTCCTCATTTTTTTCCTGATGCTTTAACTTTTATTGATTTACTAATTCATTTCTTTGTAGCTTTAGCCTTCGTTCATATTCACGAGATTGCTCCCAGGACCATCCTTAGGGATTAGATTCTACTCTCTATGGGGAGGATGTGGTGTAGGGAGTCATGGCTGCCGGAGTAGGTCAGATTCTCCTTCTATGACTACAGGCACATATTGGCTACAGTGACTGAGGTATGTTCTGGATAACTTTACTCACTTTTCCTTTTTGCAGATTTCTGATTCTTTGACCACTATTTTGCCACTTTTAGGTTATCTAGAGGCCTTTTGATCACATCCCTCTTGGTGATGTGGACCCCTTTTCTATTGGCATCACATTTACCCAGAGGTAGGTCCTCATAGGCTCATCCATTCTGATGGAGTTCTTCCTGGGGGGCGCATGATGGCTCAATCCACTAGGGAGAGGATTGTACCCTCTGATCCTTCTATGCAAATGAGGGAGCAGGTGTCTGCACCTTTTCAGGCCTACTGGAGAGTAGGGAGAGCTAGAGAGGATTATTTGCTTGTGGATGCTTCATATCTAGATTTTATGGTGACCCACTTGATGGTTGGTATACCCCCATTTCGTGATGATCAGGGTCAGGCTCTGATAGCTAGTACTGTTGCTATTCCGAGGACTGCTGCTACTGCTTCGAGGCAAAGACTTCATGGTGAGGGTAGTTGTCAGGCTACACCCCATTATAGTTCTGCTTCATCGGACATGGGTGCTTCCATATCCCATATGCCTGCTAGCTCTAGTCAGTCGTGGGCTTCCCTTCCTCATATTACTATCAGGTCTTCTCCACGATGCGGTGGGCGTGAATCAGATCCATTATGTGGGTTATGATTACTTGTCGGGTGTGCCTCGAGTGGATTTTTCCCAGGTTCCTGACATGGTAATTCCTGTCCACGGCATTGATATCCACCAGAGGGTGTTGTATAGCCTGAGTACCACTCTTGTTGAGTTGAGCATCTTGAGGAGCTGGAGGGAGCCAAGGATTGTCAGGCGACGCGGCATGTAGGCTGAAGCCGGAGATGATGATGAGGAGGGTGATGATGCCTGATTATGTTCGACTTTATTAGGGCCCCTATTACTGGCTTTGTAAAAACATTCTGTTTATTTGTATTTTGAACTTTGTTAATTTTATGAAAAATAAAAAAGTTTTCGTTGTCTGTTTCATAATTTTATATTTTTAAGAAATAATTTCGTCTGGAAAATTCAATTTCGAAGGATTTTCGACTGAAAATTGATCAAAAACTGAATCGGGTCGGAACAGATCGTCGCGATGAGCTGGGTCAGGGTGCGAGCAAATTGACACGTGGCAGCTAAACATACACGTTTAGCCCCAAACGCATGCGTTTGGGCTAAACACATTCTTTTAGGCCTAAACATGTGTGTTTTTCCCTGGCTCGTACATTTAACATTTCAAACTCTATTTTTCTACATCGATTTACGTGCCATTATAAGTACACGTATGAAAATTAATTGTTTATTAAAAAAATCATAGAATAATAATTTGTTTATAGAAAACTCAATTCTTTTCTATTTTACCTGTAATATGGAGCCATTTTTCAGTTACGTGATGAATGGATGGTGCAAGAAATTGGACCAAGTGGGCAAAATCAACATCAAAAAATACGGTATGATTTCTCTGCCAACACTTAGGGGTGTAAAAATTGATTGGGACTTTCTGAATGCCTACATTCAGTTTTGGGATCCTGTTGATCACATTTTTCGATTTGCGGCTAGCATAGACGAGATGTGTCCAACTTTTGAGGAATTTTCATATTTGCTCAGTACGAGTCCCAAGGCTGACCTAACTATTCTAGTTGAATGAGTAGGCTATTTTAATTCATTTACACGACTTTTGGATTTGAGCGCTAAGCCTGCTTCAGGTATGGTAAATTATGATTTTGTTGACCTGCCTACTTTGGCAGAAATGTTTTGGGAGAAAAGGGAGGATGATCCAATTTGGTTAGCTAGGAGGCTAAAAGCTTATGCATTCGCTTTGACTATGGGCTATATCTTTATTGGCCCAGTTGGATGGAGAGATGCTAAGGTGGATGAGATGATACCCCAAATGGGTGCGGGGAAGTCAATTGTGGGCATGATTTTGGCTGAAATGTTACTGAACCTTGATAGTCATTATAGCATAAAGGGACCTTGGTCCATTAGCCCAATTTTGCTCCAGGTACTTAAACCATTTTCTACTTGTCTATTTTAGCATATTTGAGGCTTTTCTTGATTTGTGTATTTCCTTTCAGATTTGGCTGAGAGACCATCTCAAGATTATTCTTGGACCTAATAGATTAGACTATTCTACATCTTGGTACCACACTCGAAGTATTACTATCCGCTTTCCTACTGAGAAGGATTAGATTAATTGGCTAATAGAACTGAGTCCTTATGACTTACTTTAATGGCCTGACTGGTATCTCATCAAGCAGTCTATGCTCAGGAGCCAAGGATTCATGCATGTGTATCTACTTGGTTTCAAGGAAGTGGCATGATATCAGGCTACTAGAGTCCTTCGTCAGATGGGCTATGATAAGAACGTGCCTCCGGATGGTATGCTTTTTGCAACTACGCTTGTGAATGACCGAGTGGCTAGAGCAATCCTTTCACATTGGATTCGAGACTTCACAAGGGCGATGATTATTCCAGGTGATGACTATGGTAAGCTTCCAGAGTATCTTGAGTGGTGGATTGAGGCGTGCTAGCCAAAGGAGAAGGCAAAGAGATATGCTCTATTGACTAAGATTGAAGGTTGAGTTTGAGTATAGACTTTAGGAAAATAAAACTTTGTTTATTTTGTTTTGCTGTCTCAAGTATCTTATTTTGGATGTTCTAAAAGATGAATAAGACCTCAATAAAATGTGTTTTATTTTTATTAAGCTCTTAATTTTACCTAAGCCACCCTTTTTGGGATTTTCAACTTAGTGACCTGCCTTGATTGTTGCCTAGATCGCCTTTTCGATTTTCAGCCTAGTAGGTTGTACCCTAAATTTTGCCTAAGCCTCCCACTTGGGTTTTCAGCTTAACGAGTTTCATTATTTTTTTTTGGTTTTTTGATTATTCATTTTAACTCTTGCATGTAATGTTAAAGAGCTCAAATGAGAATGAAAAATGAATTTTATTGAATGCTTTAGACCGTACCTAATGAGGGTTTTCTACGTATCTCCTTACAAAAAAGTGATGATGCGTGAATGTATGCTCATGCAACAAGAACACTATATGAAGTACTTCTTGAGCTGGTCGAGATTGGTTGGATGGTTGAATTCATTATCATCGACGTCCATTAGTATGACACCTCCACCTGACATGATCTTCTTGATTATGTATGGTCTACTCCAAGGAGGTCTAAATTTCCCTCAAGGATCTTGCACGACTTATCTAATTTCTTTGAGGATTAGGTCACCTTCTTGAAGATTGTGACTTCGAACTCGTTTATTGAAATGCTTGGAAAGCCTTATCTGATAGTTATGTGTGTGATGGAGTGCTTCCAAACTTCTCTCGTCGATCAGGTTGAGTTGGTCATAGTATGCTTGTTACCAATCGAGTTTAGAGATTTGAGCTTCTAAAAAAACTCTGGCTGTCTTAATTTCCAGCTTTATAGGGAGGACTTCTTCTATTCCATACACTAGAGAGTATGGTATGGCTCTAGTAGCTAACTTATATGTCATTTTGTACCTAAGGAGGGCACTTGCCAGATGTAGATGCCAGTCTTTATGGTTACTGATAATCTTCTGAAGCATGTTTTTTAGTTTTTTGTTGGCAGCCTCAATTACGCTATTGGTCTGAGGTCTATAAGGGGAAGACTTATGGTGTTCGATCCTTTCCTTTTTCAAGCGAGTGACTACCTCTTTCTGGAAGTGGGAGCCGTTGTCTGAGATGAACTCATGTGGGGCACCATACCTTGAGATGATGTTGGTTTAGATGAATTGGGCCACTTTCTTTTAATCCAAGACTTGATAAGGGGCAACTTCAACTTATTTGGTGAAATAGTCTATGGCCACTAAGATGTCCTCATGGCTGATAGATGACTTTGGTGAAATCTTACTGATAACGTCAATACCCCAAACAACAAATGGCCAAGGAGTGGAAATTGGATTGAGAGGTGAAGAGGGGAGCTTCTGGAGCTTTGCATATTTTTGACTCTTAGGGCACCTTCGGGCAAACCATGCACAATCGCCATTCATAGTGAGCCAATAGTAGCCTTGGTTCATGATTTTTCAAGATAATGTCCAACCATTCATGTGCATGCCATTTGTCCCACCATGGATTTCTTCCATTATTTTGTTGGGTTCTTCATCTGAGACGCATCTAAGGTGGATGCCATTCCAGGTTTTCTTGTAAAGGATGTCACCTTTAGGGATGTATTCGATGGCCAGTTGCCTAACGGTTCTCCTTTCTGATTTAGAGGCACCTTCATGATATTAACTTTTAGTGAGGTAGATGTAAATGTCCCAGTTCTAAGGTTTTTCCTCGACTTCTTGAACGTTCATGCAGTGAGCTTGGAAACTTGGTTGAAGCTTGATGCTTATCGAAATAGGATGGATAATGAACCCATCACATATTTCTATAATGGATGTAAGAGTGGCCAGTGCGTCGGTGAACCTGTTCTGAGTTTTTGGTAGATAATGGAAGGATAAGACATCAAAGCTGTTGGCCAACTCTTCGAGGTGCTTATGGTAAGGAACTAACCATTCCTCTTTGATTTTTCATTTACCCAAGGCTTGAGAGATAATAAGATTAGAGTCACCATAGACTTATAAGTTTCTGATGCCAATCTGAAGAGCTGATTCTAGTCTAGACACACATGCTTTGTACGCAACCTTATTGTTCGTTACTTCGAAGTCCAGTTTGACCGCTAGAGGCAAGCTTTCACCGGAAGGTGTAAGGAATACCATTCTAGCACCATAACCTTAATGATTGGAGGCTCCATCAAAATACATTTTCCATGTTTCATTTTGTAAAAGTAGAATGTCCTCGTCGGGAAACTCAGGTTCTTCCCATTGTTTATCGGTTGGCGAAATAGCCAGTTGGTTAGTGATGAAACTACCCTTGATGGCTTTTCTCTGAACATACTTAAGATCATAGGTTGCTAGGACTACCATCCATTTAGCCATCTTACTATCCAAGACAGGCTTCTCTTTGAGATACTTTAATAGACATTGGTCAGTGAGGACATGTGTGATGTATGCCCCCAGAAATTACCTCATCTTATGAGAAACCCATACCAGAGCCAGACATAGTTTTTAATGTACTTGTACTTGAGCTCGTGAGCCAATATTCTCTTACTCAAGTAGTAGATTACATTCTCCTTGTAGGAATCTAAGACATTTTATGCTAGCATTGCCCCCATGGCTTCTTCAATGACAGTTAAGTAGAGCAATAGTGGTTGACCGGGTCTAGGAGGCTATAAAATTGGCAGATTTAGAAAGTCCTTAACTTGTTCAAAGGCTTTTTGACATTCCTCATTCCAGCACTTAGAGGAATTCTTCTTGAGAAGGTTGAATATTGGTCCACAGGTTTCTGCCAATTGGTGGATGAACCGACTGATGTATTAAAGATGGCCTAGAAAGCCCTTTATCTCCTTTTTAATTCTAGGAGGTGGCATGTCTAAAATGGCCTTAGATTTGGCTGAATCAACCCTAATGCCTTTCTTTCTAACCATATAACCTAAGAACACTCCAGATGAGGCTCCAAATATGCACTTGTTGGGGTTGAGCTTGAGATTGTACTGTCAAAGTCTAAGGAAGAACTTCTCCAGTATTTGTAGATGCTGTTCAATAGTAGCACCTTTGATGACCATGTCATCGACGTAGACTTCCACTTCCTTGTGCATCATGTCATGGAAGACTATAGTTGCCATCCTCTGGTAGGTGGCTCTGACATTCTTTAACCAAATGGAATTACTCTGTAGCAGTAAGTGCCCCATTCCATGATAAAAGTTGTCTTTTCCTTGTCCGGAGGATGAACCGGGATTTGATTGTACCCAGAGGCCAGATCGGTTAAAGAAACCATCTCTGAATTGGCTAATGTGTCAACCAAATGATCTATGTGGGGTAGTGTAAAATCATCCTTAGGGCATGCCTTATTTAGATCTCTATAGTCCATACACATTCTGACTTTCCCATCCTTCTTTTATACTAGGACAATGTTTTCCAACCAAGATGGATAGCTGAGTAGTTCAATGAATTTGTGTGAGAGTTGCTGAGCCACTTTTTCCTTGATTGGAATGGACCAGGCTGGTTTCATTCAGCTGAGCTTTTGTTTGACAAGCTTGCAATTTGGTTAGGTCGGGATCTTATGGATGACAATGCTTGGATCGAGTTCGGTCATGTCACTGGGCTTCCAAGCAAAGCAGTCATAGAATCTTTTGATGGAAGACTCAGTGTCCTATTTGTTTAAGCATGCAGATGCAATGTACGTATTTTTAGGCATGTCAAGAGTGCCAGTGTTTATGGGCTCTTTAACTGCATCTTTTATTTTGTTTATTATTTTATTCTTTTTTCTGACTTACTGAGGTCAGATTCATTAGTTGGAACATCAGAAGAAAATAAAGAGAAAGGTTCATCATAAGAAAATTTGGTAGTCTTATTTAAAGAGAGAGATTCGAACATTAAAGCCCGATGGACCTATTACATCAGTTTCAAACTCAGAAGAAGATGAAGACGGTGAGGATTCAGACTCAGTACTAGACTTAGACTTAGTCTCTGATTCAAATTCAGCAACTTCAATGGGGCTCTTGTCATATTGCCAGTTCTTTAGTTTTCCAGTGGCGGGCTTGATTAAAATGGAGAGGTAAGTTTTCTCCTCTTTATCAATCAGGACAACTATCTCATCAAATAGGTCAGCTTTCATGTTCTCTTCATAGTCATTACCCAAAAAGTATATAGGCTGGTAGTCTTCATTAGTAAGCTTCACATAAGAGAAGAGTTCGAAACCTGGAGTTCTAATGCCAGTCACATGGCAGATCTATGGTTCGGGAAAAGCATAGTAAGGAATCGTTTCTACTTCTTTGACAAAATACCCATTTAAAGTTTTGAAATAAGGCCAAATGAGGATATCAGCTTCTCCCCTATGCTTGGTTATTGCAGACCTTTCTCTGGCATTGTCCTTCTCTTCCTCAATCTCATCATCTGTTGGGTGATAACCTAGGCCAAAAGGTGGTGTAGAAAATTTGAATTAATTAAAGGATTCAACACCTTGTTGATTCTTCCCAAGGCCTAAACCAGGGAAGTAAGCCATGTGCTTCATGATATTCTTAATCATTGGCTTGCAGTATTAGTCAAAATCCAGAGCAATTGCCTTTTTCAAATTCTTAGTACTGTGAATGAACTGGACAAACGAGAAGCCAGATAAAGGATATGCCAATAACTTGGGATGGATTTCCAAAATGGGAACTATGTCTGGAATCTCAAATTTTCCAGACATGTCTGATTTGATAGTAATAATTCCATTCTTCAGTGGGAACTTAACCCTTTGATGTAAAGTTGATGGCACACCCTTGGCTTGATGGATCCAAGGTTTTCCCAAAAGTAAATTGAAATAGGGTGGTACATCAATGACTTAGGATGGTACTTTGAAAGTGTTGGGCCCATAGTGATGGTCAGAGTTGCCACTTCTAGAACTTCTCTCTTTGAGTTGTCATAAGACCAAACGATTTAGTCAGAAGGGGTAAGACCAACAGCACTCAACCCCAAGCAGCTTGCAACTTTCAGAGGGTAGTGCAGACCCATTATCCACTAGAGTCATGGGGACAGTTTTCTCCCTGTGATGATAGTGATGTAGAGGGCATCGTTGTATGGTCCCCTAGGCGAGATCTCACTGTCAGAAAAGGAAAGGAATACCCCTTTGGTAGCACTGGTAATGGAGGCAACCAAAGCTTCAGGAGAAATGTATGTTGGAGTTTGGCATTAGCTCAGTGCCTTACAAAGAGCTTGGAGGTGAGGATAAAAGGACATAAGTAAACTCCAGTGGAAATGTTTGCTTGGGTCTTCTTCAATTGTTTAAGTATAGGATCCTTATCAAGATTAGGAGTCTTTTTGGATTGAGCCACTGGTTGGCTTGTAGATGGAGGATCAATAGGTGCATGAGTGATCCTTACACTTCTAGTAATAGCATCTATTTCTTCACCCAAATATCTCAGATCAATGATAATACAACAATAGTCATTGTGGATTGACCTCCCTACGGAAGGTTAGCCAACCGGAGGTGAGAAATTTGGAGAGGACTTCTCTAAGGAAGATTGACCCTCTTTATTATAGTGATAACTGCTTAGAGGTTCAACATTATAAATAAGGTGCATTAAATCTCCTTCCTCAAACTCGTTCAGGATTGCATTCACATTATTCTCTGGCAGAGGATTAGTGCTGATGTTTGCAGTGGGTAGGAGCAAGTCATTGGCATCAATTAGATCTTGAATCTATGATTGAGGACCTTGTAGTCATCAGTCTTATGTCCTAGACCTTAATGATAGTCACACCTTTTAGACATGTTAAAGTTCTTTGGTAGTGGATTCGGAATGGGCTTGGGCTCCAGTGGTTGGAATGAACCCTCTTCTAAGCATTATTTCAAGAGATAACTCAGTGTCAATCCCTTTAAATTGGTGAATTACCTTCATTTAATCTGAATAGGTTTGCAGGCCGAAGTTGCATTGACACCGCCTTCTTTCTGAGTACTATTGGTTTTCTTGAATTGGGAGGACGATGTCTGAGTTTCATCCTTAATGAGGACGAATTCAACCCCATCTTCTAGGCGAGTACCAACATTCATAAGTGCTTTAAAATTAGGAAAGTATTGTGTTATCAATCTATCTCAATACACAAGTAGTAAGTGTTTGACGATAATATCAATTTGCTATGTATCTATTAGTCTGTTTACCATTTGGGAGGCTTTCTTCCTTCACCTAGTAATGAAAGCAGAAATATTTCTGTAGGAAACTATGTAGTTTTTTCCAAATCTCTTTTCTTAACATCAATTTCTTGATTATAAGAATAATGTTTTACAAAATCATTACATATGGATTCCTAGGTCTGTTTCTTGGAATTCTCTAATTGAAAGAACCAATTCAAATTCGATCTAGTAAGTGAGTGTTGAAAAGGTTAAGCAAGGAGCTTGCATTCCACGCCCAAGGGGCGTAAAGTACCATTATAGATTCTTAGGTGAGTGTTGGGGTAGGTGGTGCCATCAAATTTCTCAAAATTTAGCATCTGAAACTTAGGTGGAAGTCTGGCATAAAGGAAGGGACTCAGGCCCTTCACATCAAGGAAATTTTCTTTCTTCTTCAAGGCCTTGAGGGTTTTCTCCATTTCCACATACTTCTTCATCATTATTTGTAGCAAAGGATCGATTGGTGCCCCCCTTGTGGAAAGGATCTATACTAGGGGTATCTAGGGTGCTGTTTCCTTGGCCAGTTTATGGATTCAAAACAATGACATCATTAGCCAAAACTTCCTTCCTTAGTTGGATGAGGTAGAAGTATGATTGGTAGGTTGGACCCTAACTTGAGTCAATATAGCTTGCACTTTACCTAGGATGGTATTCTATTATGCTTGTATCATAGCATAAATGGTCTTTTGTTGAGTTTTCATGGCCTTGTCTTGCTTTTTCATCATTTCAGCTAGCATAGAGGCAATGATAGCAGGTGGAATTGGTGGAGCACTAGCAGTGGCAGTTGGTGTAGTGGCATCAACAGT
>CAOJBK016011996.1:0-10669 GCA_948294925.1 Codiaeum variegatum | reverse complement strand
TTGATTTCTAAAAAATTAAATTAAAATCTCTTTAAAATCTTGCCTAATGAATTTTCTGAAGAATTAGGCCAACTCTCAAATGATTAATAATTTAATTTATGTACCAAGTAAAATTAAGAAGAAAAAAAACTTAAAATTTGATTTCAAAAAAATTAAATTAAAATTTCATTAATATCTTGTCTAATGAAATTTCTGAAGAATTAGGCCAACTCTCAAATGATTTCTACTATCAAGATTTATACATTAAATTAAAGCATTCAAACTATTAGTTTTTCATATAAATTAAAAAAGTACTGAAAAGTGTAAATAGCAAAGAAAATGTTAAAAAAAATAATGTAGTTCATTGTTAATCTTGATCTTGATAGTTACTATCTTATAAATTTTTATTTCACTGGCTTATGTTTTTTTCACTTATATTTTCAACTTAAGAAATGAATTTTATTTTCTCAATTTAAATAAATGTGATTAGGGATGTTCATACTCATAACCAATTTAACAAAATTATCCAACTCAAACCAATCCAATTCATACGATTTGAATTATAATTACAATCTAATCCATAATTTTTATAAAGATACACAAGTATGTTAATATTATATAGGGGCAAATATAAAAAAATGATATTGTGGTTTAACACATTTGCAATTTTTTTGCAACAATTTAGGATCTGAAGTTCAATTTGTTAGCAAAATAAGATTTTTGTAAATTTTCTTTTGATACGGCACCGATGTGGCATACACATGTCAAATAGAAATTGGCGCCATGTCGGTGCCACATAGAATGAAAATATGCAAAATTCCTATTTTTCTAACAAATTGAACCACGGACCTTAAAGTCTCATAAAAAATTCTACAGACCTTAAATTATAAATGTGTTAAACCACAACACTTTTTTTTTGTACTTTGCCCTGTTATATAAATTAGATAAAGGGATGTTGTAGAATTATAAAATTATAATTATGTGTATATTTTTTTTCATATAATTTATCACATAATATTATACTTACAAATATCTAAATCACTGATTTCATTACATATTTTAAATATCAATACTTTACTGTCACAAATCTTGAAGACTTATTTTATGAACAGTGCATCCAATTTGGTTCTTAATGACTTATAAATTTCAATTTAGATTTCAAATAATGTTAGTAAATAAAATTCAAAAAATTGAATTATTGGTTCTCATTCTTGCTAATAATGTCAAACTATTTGAATACCTCATAACAATTACAAAAACTAATACATTTACATCAAAGCACAAATTTTAGCCTAAATGATCGCCTTTCAAAAATCAAATCAATATATTATCATCACTGAAAAAAAGTAAAAAATGAACCATATATTAACCAAAAAGTTCCTTCTTTTTAAGTACACGATCTCACCTTTTAAACACATAAATACAATAATTATAACATCTATCACCCTATATACTAACTCCAAATGTCCAACTCTCACTCAATTCATTGCAAACACATTAAAAAAATTAAAAGGACTATATTTTCACTCAATTCTCACTCAAAACATATTAAAAGGACCTCACACATGGAAAATATACAAAAAGCACTAAAGATGAAAAAGAACCTCATTGTATATTTATAAACTCTTACAAAATAATGAACATAGAAAAAGCATAAAAAGCTTATTTAAAGATAATGAGAAAATATATTTTAATATTTTAGATTTTCAATTAAACTAAATTAATTCAAAATGATATTATAATTCGCTATTTTCTTTTTTCTTTTTTTAAATCTTTTACAATTTCTTTATTTTCTTTGTAATGTTAATATAACTCACCTTGAATAATGGAATAGACATGATCGTTGCTTTCAAAGGGAAACATTACTGTATTATCATCATTACTGTATTTTTCTTTAGAGGATGAACCATAAAAGGGAAACATAATATTGATAGATTTCTTCCATTAATATTCTAATGACACAAATAAAATGTTAAAAGGAACTAATAACTTAAAAGAATAATAACAAATAAGATGAAAGTTATGAAAAGAGAAAGAAACTTATAAAATGAAATTGTTTTTTGTTATATATATATATATATATACCAAAAAAATTTGCAAAATGCAATGACTATTTTAACTTAAAAATATTATTAAATGATAATTTTTAAAATTTAAATTTGTTGGTTACAATTTTATCATTTGTGATAAATTTATGTCATAAAATTTTTAATTGACCACAATTGTAAATCTTGGAAGAGTAATATTTTATTTCCATTTTAAAATTATATTTTCTTACTAATATTGATTGTATTAAATACTAAGTATTCTAATGGAATAAGTATTGTAAATTATAAATATTAATAAATGGTAATATTTAAAATTTAAATGTTGTTGGTTACAATTTATAATTGCGTGTAGTTATGATAAATTTATGTTACAAATTTTTTATTAACCATAATTGAAAATATTTAAAGAATGATATTTTATTTTCAATGTAAATTTATATTTATTATTAATATTATTTATATTAAATACTAAATATTTTAAATATAATATGAAATAAAATAAATTGAATACATTTATTTTTTTAATTGTATTCATTGGAACTATTAAATAATTATTTAATTTTGAATTTCATATAAGTTACAAAGATTATACGTTCATAATTGTAAATAAATTAAATAATTACTATTCATTTGACTATACTACCAAATTTAGGGAGATCTTCCAGTATTGAGTAGATCGTATCAATCATCATTTTTATGTCAAGCTTTGAAGTTAACAAGCAAAGCTGCATTTTGATATCCTAAGATTGGAAAATGGAAGCTTGGTTATATAATATATCATTTTTATTAATAGCATTCATTATAATAATCAAATAATATTTATAATAATTCTATTCAAAATTTTTAAAATATCTTCTAGCTTGAGCTATGAACTAAACTATTATGTTCATCATGTAATATTTATCCATATCTTATGAGTTAATTTTATTGACTTATAATTTAGACCGTTTTATAATTTTCGAACGTATGAAAATATGTCAATTAACAAATTCATTGTCAACAAAGTAAAATGAAAAACCACATTTAATAAAATAAAATCATACTCTATGTTTTGAAACCCAGACTGGACCGTCCGATTTGATTGGAAAAATCAAAAATCAAATCAAAGTTCAATAATAAATCGTTGATTATATAAAATCAATAAAAAAAAACCGGTGACATGACTCAAAATCTGATGGCCCACCTGAATCGATCACGGTTTTACCGGTCTAACTATGCAAATCTTTGCACTTTTTTTTATTAAAAAGAAAAATCTTTACACTTACTCATTGACTGAAACTGCTATTAAATCAAAGCAAGTGGTGCCAACCAATGACCTTATATAAGTTTTAAATACCACTTCAACATCTTTCATTTTCAATGTAGGATAAATCTATATATGCTAGTAATGCTTTGTGTAATATATATTTTGTTCAATGTGGGACAATTTCAAACAGTAAAATTCTTTCAGAATGAATGAATTTTCTTTCAGAGGACAATAGGATTCTTTTTATTATTATGATTTTTCTCATTTTAGATGTGACTGTTTATTTATTTTAACTTATTTATGTTAAGATAAATTGTATTCTAATTATAATTGTTTATTTAATTTTAATTTTTAATTCATAAATTTGAATAAAAAATTTATTATTTAAAATTTAAATTTCATCCTATGAGTGAATTTATGATAATTTTCTAACATTCACTCATTATCTAACTAAGAAACTTAATTTTTTTTACAAAACTAAAAACTTAATCTTAGTAATATTTAACGAGGTAAATTTAATTTGGATTAAAATTTAAGTGATATGTAATTTTTCAAATCAATAAAGATATATTCTAATATAAAAAAAATTAAGAAAATATATTTAATACATATTATATCATATTTATTTATTGTATTATTTAAGTTTTATTATATTAGATAATATTGGTACTATATATTTTATTGGTATATTACATTTATTTCTGATATATAGATAAAAATTATATAATATTATTTTAAATATCAATTCAACCACGATCGGTCAAATCTCTGAAGCGTGACTCTCTAACTTTTCTAGTTCAAAAATTGGTCCGAGTTTGAAAACCTAAATCATACTATTGAACAAAATAGAAGAGAATTTCATATGTAGTCAACTTAAATATTTAAATAGTTCAATATGAAATTCATATTATTTAAAATTTTATAATTAGAAAATAACATTATTCATATCAATCTAATTTTCGCACCTTAATGCCATCATTACATTCATCAATTCCTATGCCTTGCACTTCAGCAATGACGAAAAACTTCATAAGCGTGCTTTTAAAAAGGATTCAAATTTTGGCAACAACTCTTTGCAAGCAAAATAATCAATGAAGAGGCTCTTTAAGATTCCATTCAAATATTATTTTCGCAAATTGTCAAAAGTAACAACATGATACCATTCAAATATTCTTTTAGCAAATTGTCAAAAGTAACAACAAGATAGGGAAATTTGAATGAAAAACTCATATTAGAATGGATGACATAATTGACATTTGATGATGCATCACCATTATCAAGATATATGAGAATTTCAGAGTGATATTTTGCATTCATTTTAAGATCTTCCACATATTCGCTTGTTGATGAGTCATATCTTAAATTTGTTTACATACAACTCATTTTAAGATTATAATTTATACTAATTTTTTTTCTCTTCATCTTCGTACGAACTATAATGTTCTTTGTTCTTACAAAGAGAAGATGAAAATTTAATTTTGAATTATAAAATTTCATTATTTTTTAAAGGCTATCGTACTATTGACTGACAATTATTCAAAAAAACTATGAATTAGCCTTACTCATGATGCATGAAGTTGTATTTTAGAACTTTAAAAACTTATAAACTAAATTAAATATAATAGGATCTCCTTAAACACTTCCCTATTTCTTAAACATCTTCAGCAACTACTGACTTCATTTTAGATTTAAAAATTAAGTATACACTTCATCCTCCTCCCTCTACACTTTTTCTTATTCATTTCTTTTATCAGTTCTTCATATTCATTTTTATGCAAATTCTTTTGTGATGCTAAGAGATTCAAGGAAAGTAGAGCTATCAAAACACTAATCAACCATTTATCAGAAAAAGCTCTAGTGCTACACATAATGTACATTCCAAATATATATTTGGAAGTGCCAAAATTAGTTTTGGAGAGAAGAACTAAAGAGAAAAAGAGGATAGAAACTGAAAGTCTCAATTGTGTAAGAAAATATATTCAAAAGAAAACTAGTAAGGAAAATAAGAAAAAGAGATATCCATTTAAATTTGTACACATGTGAAACCCTAATATAATGAGTAAAACGTCAATTCTTAACACGGTTTTGAATACAAAACATGATAAATATGCTCCCATACACTAAGGCATAAATAACATATATCACAATTAATCTTATGTGATGTTTGTTTGAATTTTTAGAATTTTTTTCCATCGGAAAAAAATAAAAATATTAAAAAAAAAACTTAAATCAGAAATAGTTGCCCCAATTAAATAAAAATGTTGGACCATGTTACTGCAGAACACACCACACCAATTTCATGTGGCGTGGCAGTACTAAGAGATCTTTTCAAAAATGAATTGAAAATTTGCAAAAAAGAATTGAAGAAAAGCAAAAACTTTGTTAGCGAAAGCCATTTATAAAAATGACTAAAGCAAAAGAAGAGAATAACAGATTTTAGAAGATTGAAGACATGTAACTTTCTATTCCAACATAAGTAAATTTATAGACTTTTTGGAGAATTAGAGGATTTTTATGCAAAATCATAAAAAAATTAAAGAAAATATAGAAGAAAATCTAATTTAAGTAACATTTTCAGAAAAATTTCAGTTGAAAGTTTACTCAGATATCTATTTACATAAAAACAATTAATCCATAAAAAAGGAAACAAATGAATTAAAATATTTATCCGGTGAAAGCAGCCAGTGAGAACAACGTTTGAAATTCATCTTCAATCTCTAGGCGATGTAGAAGAATTTGCATAAAAATGGGTATTAAGAGACAAAACAATAAAATTTTAGTTGGAAAGATAATAGTAAGAAGAGATGCATAAATACTTAAACCATAATAATTTTTTTCATAAACATCTATATGAAAAGTTTTTGCTCTAAAAGAATAATTAATAAAACTACAGTATTTTTTGTAAGTTCTTTACTATTTTTTTCACCAGTCAGAACTAAAAACACAATTGAAGCAACATCACATTGACAAAACAAACCAAAGAGTTGAAATTTGAACAAAAGTTTTGACTATAGTTCTAAAAGTATTAAAAGCATTTCTCATCCAAGCCCAAAAATTATTGAAAATATTTCTCATCTAAGCAGTAGAAATTGAACAAAAGTTTGGAGTCTAGTCCAATCAACGGTAAAAATATTTCTTATATTTTGAAAACATAATAAACAAAATTCAGCAATGGAGTTCTAAAAATTGTTTAAGAAATTTAGATTAAAATCAAATTCATAGCTTAGAACAAATGAAAAAACTTTTTAAAATACTTTTTAAAAGAAAAAAATAGAAGTAAATCCTCACCTAAATAAAAACCTATCTCAAAAAATTTATCTTTACACAATGATAAAAACCTCTTTATCAATTTTTATTGGTCTCACTATCTATAAACACCAAGAAAAAAATCCAACTCTTAAATTTTAAAGCCATCTTAAAAACTCAAACCTCACACCTATATTTTCCAATGACCCTAATTTTTTTTTTAAAAACCCCATCCAACCACCCTCACGATATCTCGGGATCATTCATTTTATTTTTATCTAATATATATGTATCTATATTATATTTAAAAGTGGCTAAGTGGGAGAGGACAAACACTTTTACTAAAACATCCTCATTATTTATATATTATATAAAGTTATTAAAGTAATTTTAAAAAATAATAAATTAATTACAAAAAATAATATCATCATAATATCTATGTACAAGGAAATATTAGCCGAAGGAAGAATATTAACAGTGTTTAAGAGGAGGAAAAATATTGTTATTATTTTTTTTTCATCAAATAATGAATTGGAAAGTGAGTGGTTATTATTAAGTTTTCTATTTTAATGCAAATTATTATTACGTTTTCTTAAAAAGACATTTAATTAGCACATTAAAGAATTCTAACGCATAAGTATTAGCTAATTTATAACCATAATTTTCCTTTTTAATTTTTATTTTGAAAATTAAATTAAAAAAATAAATAGTTCTAAAACTTTTTTTTGAAAGCAATTAAAAATTATCCATCTTATTAAATTTGGGTATTTGATAGAAATAAGAGTAATTTTTTTTTAAAACATAAATAATAGTAAATTTTATTTATGTATAGAATATGAAATTTCACCAGCCACTCCTTTTTAATCGAATAGTAATCAAGAAAATTTTAAAAAAATGAAAATTTAAACCGAAAAGTAATGGTTAAGAAATCCACCTTTTTGTTTTTTTTTTTTTTTTTTTTTAATTTTGGTTCTATAATTTTAGATTTTGCCTGATATTATAATATGATCACGAAAAGCCCAACATTAATAATTTAGAATGAAAATAATTTGACTTTTAAATTTAATTCTTTTAAAAATTTTAATTGTATAAAAAAATAAAACCTTATGTATTTTATAGAGTTTATTAAAAAAAACCCTAAACTTTCACCAATATTTTAGATTAAATTCAGAATAAAAATAATCTAGACTCAAAGTTACACCAGTACCCTTTATAAAAGTAATCTGACATTTATTTAAGTGGCATTTGATAAAAATAAAAATTAAATAATGAAAATTAAGAATTAAATTTTAAATACTTAATAAAAATAAAATATATATATATATATATATATATATATATATATATATATATTAGATTGTAAAAATATTTACAAATTTAATAATTTATTATATATAACATAAATTTTAAGTTAGAATATTTAACTTATTATTTTAAGTAATTTTTTACGTAAATTATGAGAGTTTACATTCTTTTTAAATCATATACTTAAGTAAAAATAAAATATGTATTTACAAAATAAAAGATATAAGACATATTTACAGGCAAAAGAATTGTCATAAATATGGAAAGATAATGTAAATCAATGAAATTTTGAAATAGAAAAAGTGTACATAATTTGTAATAATTCAACTATACAAGTCAATCAAAATTATTCATATTGTCATTAAAAAAAAGAATTAAATTTTATTAATTACTTATACAATGCTCAATGAATAATGAATATTTATATTAGTAATTCAATTATTTGCAGGAACACGATATATTGATTCAAAAATTACATACTAAAAAAAAAATTCAACTGTAATGCTAGTTCAAAAGTATAAAAGAGCATGTATTAGCATATGAATATATCAAACAACATTTAACATAATATAAGCTTTTAATATCTGAGTCATATGTTGTTATTTAATTTAATTTAATTCAATAAAAATATATCAAGATCAATTAAATAACATACACAATGGGAGATTTTAATAATGTGCATTGCACATTCTTAAAAAAACTAGTATATATAAAGTAAAACAAAGTCCTTAGAATGTGCCGCCTAAGCTTTTTATCAAGTTTAATGTTGTCATGTATCAAGTGTTGAATGATTGCCATACGTCAATGGTTAAATAATTAAATAGTGTGTCATGTGTCATATTTCTAATGATCTTTTAATTGTTTTTTTAAATGCTAAAAATATTTTAATTGTATTTAAAATGTTATGTGTCAATTATGTTATTATATTTTAATTATTTTTAAAAAATTATAAATAAAAAATTATCTTAAAATTTATATTTGTTCATACAATTTAAATTATGAAAAGTTCTTTTTAAAAATTATATTCAATCATACAAATTTAAACTACCAAAGATTTTTTTTAAATGAAAGTGAAACGATGTTGATTAAAATCTATGATATCCATTAAACAAAATTCCAAAATTATTAATTCAAATACTACCTAAAATATTTTATCTTATATATATATATATGGGCTTTGCTTTGATCAATATGGATTGTATCAAAAGGGTTGTGCTTTAATTAGATTAATAAATCATTTAAAAGAGCTTTAGGAGCTTTAATAGGAAATTTTAAGATTCTAAGGATCAGAGTTGTATGCTCTGTGATTGCGCCCTGCTGCTATATTTCACATCAAAAAACTTTGTGAAGAACTTATACTATTTATATTGTAAATTTATTTAAATTTTAACTGTTTAAATCTTCAACATACTTATTTGTATATTGTTATATTGTTTTAAATTTTAAATTATTTTGTTAATATTGTTATAATACTGTTATAATTTTTGTATAACTTTGTTCATATATATTCATATAATCTTCATATATGTTCATATAGTTTTTATATGATCTATATAGTAACTATTTTACCAAAATCATTATTGTTTATTTGTCCTTATTTGTCAATTATTGGTCCATTATTGTATTATTATTTATTTACCCATTATCTGTCCATTATTGTAATTTTATAAGGTTTACAAAATTTGTCGTATATTTTCACTAATTACTTATTTAAGGTAAATAATACTTATATGTGAAATAAACATTTATGCCCAAAATATATCTACATTTTTAATTTGTATTTAATTGTTTTAAGATTTAAAATGTCACTAATGAAAATTATAAGACAAATGGTACTACACTATATGATACCAAGTGTAAGTTATAAATATTCATATTATAAAGTTAATTTTTTACAGGTAATAAATGGATAAGAATAATAAATGAAATAACTAAGGAAAAGTATATCAAGTATCATAAAAGATAATAAATATATAAGGAAAGTGAGGAGATCATTAAAGGTTATTAATAGAGCCACTGATAAACTTAAAGATTGTAAATATAAGTTAGTTGTTTTAATTTTATAATTATATTTTCAGATGAAACAAGGCCTTATTACTTTTATAAATCTTCTATTGATTGTTTCTCTACTGTTTATAAACTTTTCTAGTTAGCCTTTTGGTTTCCAGGAGTTGACAGATATTTACTTTAGTGTATAATTCTAAATTGAAATAGTCCTAAGTTCATATTAAAACTTAAATAGTAACCTTAAATTATTTTTTAATTTGTAAGCGGAAGACATTGGATATAGCAGTAAGTCCCGTTTTAGCCGAGGTTAGGCGTTTGAGGGCAGTAGTCTAGTGGTTGCTATTCAAAGCTTATTTATTATTGAAATAACTTAATCTTATTATTTAGATTTAACATGAATTTGAACCATTTCTTTGTAGAACTTTATTTTCTGTAAAGTCTGAAAACTCTGAAGAGACTGATGTCTCAAAAGAAAATTTTGTAAATCATAGTGAAATAACTATAGAAAATTTTGATAAAGCAATAGATATATAAATCTATTCATCATCATATTAAAAGAGGATACAAATGTATACATATAGGATTTATACATATAGTCATTATTGTTTTTGTCCTTATTGCATTATTGTTATTGTTTTTGTTCTTATTGCATTATTGTTTTGTTTTTGTTCTTATTGCATTATTGTTATTATTGATGTTAATTATTATTGTTTATAATTAATAAAATTATAAACTACTTTTATAAAATCTAAAGAATTTCATTTATTGTTCATATCCATTTATTACTTGTAAAAAATTATATTTATAATCTGAATATCTATAACTTATGGTATCATAT
>CAOJBK016010267.1:0-14586 GCA_948294925.1 Codiaeum variegatum | reverse complement strand
AAAAACCCTGTAGAAGGGGACATATGTCGAGTTTGGGTACTTTGGCAGTGTACCTTTCCATGGGTCCTGTGACACATGTTTTGCTGTCAAACCCCGAACCCTGAAGGTCACTAGAGGACAAAGCTTGTAAGGGCCTCGGGTTTGGGTGTAACTGGATGCTACAGGGTTTGGGTCTTGTCCAAGCATATAGTTGGGGTCGAACCAGGCTGAGGCTGACCTGTATCAACAAGAAACAAGTTGCATAAGTGCATCTTATTTAAAGTGCAATAATACACCTTAGCAATAGTATTTACTGCATAAACCAGTTATTGCATATAAAACCAGTAATTGCAGCAAACACTAAATCAGTACCAAATAGAAAACAACAAACAAAGCCAATAATTGAAGTGAATCTAAGATTGCAGTAAGCAGAAACCAGAAATAAGTAATTACAGTAAAGGAATTGCAAAAGGAAACTAGAAACAAGTAATTGCAAACTAGATATGGGCAAAGGGTCTGTTCAAATCGTGAATCGGACCATCAAAGGTTTTGGTTTATGAACCAGACCATAGAACTGGAGTTCAAGGGCTGGTTAAGGGTCATGAGATTGAAAAAAAAATTGGTATCAGACCGAACCGTTCAAACTATATGTGTGTGTGTGTGTGTGTAGACTATATATTTGATTTTATTTTAATTATATATTTTTTTATGAATACCAAAAGTATCAAATGTCTACAAAATTCACACAAAATCTAATTAATTAAAATAAAATTTTATTTAAAAACTTATTATTATAAAATATTTTGTATTAGCTCCCGAGGGGCGTGGCTTAGTGGTAAGTAGCTAATATTTACAATTGCATGCTCCAGATTTGGTTCTTGAAAGAGGTAGGAGGTAAAATTGATTTGAACATTTGTCCATCCTCCTACCTTTTTCAAAAAAAAAAAAAATATTTTGTATTATATTAACTATTTAAATACTCAATAAGAAATGAATAACTAATATAAGTGTCACTTTTTTATTTTCATTTACTAAATTAAATAATTAAAATTTATGATAAAGCTAGGTTTATATTTTTGAAATTTTACAATCGAAATTAAAATCATATAAAACCATAACCGAAACTGTCTGTGAATTAGAACCGTAACCATAACCAGAATTGTATGAACCGTGATCCATAGCCAGACCGGAGTGTTTAAGGGTCAGTTAAGGGTTGAAATTTAGAGAGGTTAGAACCAGACTGGAACCAGCGGTTCTGAACCGTTGCCTATGTCTATTGCAAACAGAACCAATAATTGCAGTGACTATGATATTACAACAAACAAAAACCAGAAACAATTAATTACAGCAAAGGAATTGAAAACATAAACCATAAACAAGTAATTGCAAATAGAAACCAATAATTTTGAAAGGAATTACAGCAAACAAACAGTAATAAGAAACTAAAAACTAGAAAGAAATAGCAAACATAAACTAGAAACATAAAAACAAATAATTGCATGAAACACAAAAATTAAGATTCATAATGTTCGACTAACTGGTTTAGCAGTCTTATTTTGGTGATAACAAACTATTCTACTTTAGATATGTTGTATGTTTTGAGTTGTTGCATGTGCTCATTAGATACGGTGCCACCTGAAGCTATTTAAAAGCCAACTCATCTAACACTACTTGGAGAAGGTTCTGAAGTCTAGATGTGTCCAATTCTAGGTAGTTTAGATCTTAGGAATTTTATTCAGATTAATTGTTAAATGGATCACTCTTCATTATTGCTCATTATTTTCCCATGTGATCTTTGCATTTATAAATATTCCTTTTGACAAAAATAAACTTTTAGAAGCAAAAAAGAATTTGTTAGACTGCATCTAACAACGTAAAACAACCTTTCAAAACATTCTTCTAAGTATTGGTTTAAATGGTAAAGTGTCAAGAGCATTTAAAGATTTTTCCCATTCTGACGCTGTTCATCTGACATGACGGCCTTTCAGTCATCTGTCTATCTGACGTGTCACGTTAGTTTCAGACAGACCAAGTATTTTAAGGAAAAGAGCTATTGTGAGATAAAAATATTTTAAGGATTTTCTCTTTCCGAAACTTTGAATTTTCCCCCTAAAAAACTCTCATTCATCTTCAACCTCTATAAATACTTATGCATTTTCATTAATGAAGGTTGGTTCAAGCATTTGATGCTTTGAGAAGAAGTTCTTTAAAATATGAAAATTCAAGAGATGCATTTAATCTTCTAAATTCTCTTTGTCTCTTAAGCATTTACTTCTCAATCATCATTAAAAAGAATTTTCGTGCATTAATTCATCTCAAATTCTTTTAACCATTTTCGTGCATCATCTTTAATTTGAGATCAAAACAAAAATTCTTTTCTCATATGAATTCCTTGAGCATTTAAAGTTGATCCATAGAGGTGTTTTTACTTTTTCCTTTTATTTTGTAAATCTTCGAATCAGAAGTGGAATTTCCCTTTAATGGCTTGTGCGCCTAAGGGTTGAGTCTGGGAGAGTTATAGCTGCCCCTAAGAATAGACTGTGAGGGTCATCTATCCCTGATATAGGTGAGAGATTGTTTAGATGCCTAATGAATTTTTGAGGGATTTAGGTGAGGAGTGTATCATTATTTGGGTTAGCATCTAGTGCTATAAAAGGATTTTCTCTAGCCTATTGAAATAGAGGTGTTTAGTGAAAATCTTAAGGTGTGATCCTTAAGGACTGGATGTAGGTCTTAGTACTGAACTAGGATAAATCACTGTGCCTATTATTTCTTATTATGCTTTACCTCATCTAAAAGAACATTTTGCAATGACATCTTCACTTATTTAGCTTGTGTGCATCAAAAAGTTCATTCAAATCCAGAAAGCAAAGAATTGAAATATTTAGCTGAGTGTGCTTCTAATAGCTTAACTAGTAGATTGTTGATGATATCTTCAGAGTGTTTTTTTAGCACAATAAGATAACAATGCAATTAGCTTCAGTCACTCTTTTACATGCAACTGAATCTAACATTCCTGAATTGCACTTAATGTGATCATCTCATACTTAGTAAGTAGAAATCATTTTCATACATCTCATTACTTAAAAGAAAGATTAGAATTGAAAAGAAAAAGGAGATAAAATTTTAAGGTCGTTTAATTCACCCCCTTTTAGACGTCTGACTGAACCATCACATAAGAGCTGCAAATACTATTACAAAAACTAGTAGCAGCAAATAGCAAACCTGTAACATATAATAGTAGCAAACAACAAACCTATAACATATAGTAGCAGTAAAAAGCATACAACAAACTTGTAACATATAATAGCAGCAAACCTGTAACATACAGTAACAATGAAATTGCATCACACATCACTACATAACAGTTAATCTCACTTCACTACATTTCATTTCATTGAAAATCAATACAATATAGTCCATTTCATGCCCTGCATATCACATTTAAAGGACATTACACTTCAAAACTCATATAATGCCTTTCATTCTACAATTTCACACATAGTTCAAACAAACAGTAATGAATTTCATATCATCGACAATAAATGCCTATAGGTTCCAAAAGAACACAATGTTTCATTACTTAAACAAAAATAGAGCAATCTAATTGCTCATACAAACTAAGCATTTCAATAATATCATAACAACTAAATATGTAATTGAGTTATTATTTACATCATTTAAGATTTTGTATCCTAACAAAAAAATCAACAGTAATAAATCAAGGATTCCTTGCATTAGATTCTTGTGTTGCTTGGTTACTATTGCTTGTTTTTCCTCTAGTTTTATTGGTGCTTCCTTTTGCTTGGATATTGCTTGCTTTGGACTTGGTTTTTATTGACTTTTTTAAACCTTTAATTTGAGGTTTAGCTTAAGACAAAATATTTAATTTAGCATTCATATTGAGTGATTACTGATATATGTAATGTAGTTAAAGAGTGCTAACCTGTAATGTGCTAAATGTCACATTTCTTCCCACTTTTCATAAAACCTTCTTTTTTCTTAGTCATGAAAGAAGGCTCTGTTTCATTCCCAACCACCCTCTTACCTTTAACTTTGACAACTTGTTATATGGTTGTATTAGGCTACCATAAAGTAATATGGATTTCAAATATTAGGATGCTATAAACAAATATGGTTCACAAAGAAAATTAATCACTTACATTCAAGATGGTCAAGTTATTAGATTTGATGTATAAAACTTCATAACCTATTGTAGGATTTGCAAACCCCGATGGCTTCCATGGTCTCAACCTAGGCTGTGTTGCCTTATTATAACTTGGTTTTTTCCTTTTGTTTCCTACTTTACACATGGCAATTCTCTCAGGACTTCCCAATATTTAGTCACGTGTTTGGTCAACTACATTCCTCAATGTGCTGGGATTTGATGTCTGCAAATTAAGAAGTTTAGCACTTATCTAACTACAACAAAAAATGCATTGTGATTAAGTAGTTAACCTGATGATCAACTATGGATAGATTCTCAATTTCAATTTCATTAACTTTATTACACTAAACATCATGATCTGTTTGTGGTCTTTCACGATCAGTATATGGTCTCACAATAACAAATGTATTGTTTCTTTTCTCACAACCTACAAACAAGTTAAACAGTAAAAAATAGTTAAAGTATAACATTGCTCCCCCCTTCACTTTCTTCCCTAGCCCTATTTTTCTTAGGTCTTCCAAGAATCCTCATATTTGCAAGAGGTTGTGGTGGATCAACTTCTCTTTTAGACAAAATTTTTTTTCTATTCAAACCACTCATCATATTTGCATAAGCTTTTTTATACTTTGGCTTTCTATAAACATCATGCATAAAATTTTTCGGGTTTTTACCTACATGGTGAATAGCACACACTACATGATGTCAGGGTATGCCATCCTCTACTTGGATAAGTTTTTGTTCTCAAATTAACTACATATGTGTCCCCCCTGTCCTCAACCTCAAATCCTAAATCTCCAGTCCATAATAACTTACATTTGGTACTTAGAACGCAATTATCGTACAATTTTTCCTAATTCTTGGACCAAAATCACATAACCACTTGTCACATCTATCTTTATTATCTCTAAGCATGTTCACCACTAATTTCCTAATTTCCTCTAACATTGTGAACATGTTTCTGGTTCTAAAATCCATTATCATGCCATTAAATGCTTCAATTAAATTATTGTCAACAATGTCACACTTCACTTGAGTATTAAAGTAGGCCCTGCTCCAATGCCTAGGGTGAATTTTGAGCATGTCTTCAAATCCTTAATGAGTCAACTTTTTCATTTGTTGTTAGACTTGAAACACATCGGCCACTGTCTTTGTAGCTCTTTATTTATATGCTTCTTTCTCCAGTTGGCATATAGATGCATGCAACAACATCCATGCTATACGTCAGGAAGCAAAGTCCCAACAGCATCAAATAAACCCTACACAATCAAGACAATAAGTATTTGTTTAAAATAATAGAATATAATATATTAATAGACTTACTAATAGTATTAAGGAATAGAAATACCTTTCTTTGATCTGTTATGAAGGTCCATACACTCTCTAAGTTTAGGTCATCAGCAACTGGTTTAATGAATAAAAACCAATTCTCCATGCCCTCTTTATCAACTACTGCCCATGCTACAGAGAACATTTTATTGTTCCCATCCCTACCCACGGCAGCCAATAATTCTCCTTTGACCTTTCCTTTCAAAAAGCATCCATCCAAACCAATAATTCTCTTATTGCCATCTAATAACCCTTTTTTAAACAAAAAAATGAAATGTACAACCTCCTAAATACTGGTAATGCATTAGGGACTGGTCTCTCAATCTTCATGTCAGTATTGCTTCCAGGATTAGATCTCTTAATCTCATTTAGATAATCCTACCATCTTGCCTATTCATCTTTTATGTCACCTCGAAGAATCTCCATCATCAATTTCTTTTGCCTTTGTAAGTTGATTACGAGTTATATCTACTTTCATGTCTTTCTTAATTAGATCCTTTAAGTCAGATGCTTTTATAGACTCTGTAGACTTATATTTGTGTAGATAATTCCTTACCAACCAGGAATATATGACTATATTGTTCTTACTTGTAATAGGGCAATTATGCTCATCAATGTATGTCTTCATTTGAAAATGTTCTATTGCTTTATCCCCTGTAGTGTATATAACCCATGGACATGTCTCCCTTATATATTTAACTCTAGTATGCAATTTTGTATTCCTTACAATCTTGACATCCCTTTACTCTTAAATTGAATACCTTGTAACTGTATCTTTGAATTCTTTGGAACCATTAAAGGTCATTTTAAGATAGAATGTAGTTTTTCCTGCCTTGGGATCAAAAGCTAGATATCTACTCTTTCTTCTAATGCCATGATCATCATCAGAACTATCAAAACTGTATATGCTCCAATTGTCGTCATCATTATTAAATGTTGGATCCCTATCTTCACTCCACTATTCTCCTTAATTAAATTGGAGAACAACCTACTACTATTTACACCACTTCTTTGCTCATCATTATCAATTTCTTTAATAATTCTCCTTTTTCTCTTATTCCTTATGTTCCTTAAATTTTGCCTTACTTGTTACAGCTCAACATCATCATCTTCACCAGACAAGTATGGATAATAAAAAATTAGATCTGCTTCAACATTCTCTTCTTGTGCATCACCATCTTCATCTTCTGTAACTACATCATTAACTTCTTCTACATCTCCACCTTCAAATTCATGAACAGTAGCTTCTTCTAAATTTGGATGCTGCTGCCTACTATTTTCATGACCTAACATTACATATGAAAAATATGAATCAAACCTAGTAGACTTGTCAATAAGCCATAAAAGAAAATGCATAACATCATTAACAAAAAATAAAAGCGGATAACATTTCATATAAAATCATGTAGATTATCATTTTTATGTGTAACATATGCAAAAACATAGGCAATTAAACCTAACATAACCACACAATAGCATAAACATTGGAAATTAAACCTGGTATAACCCAACAACTGCAAAAACATAGGAAATTAAACCATTTTTTAACCTATGAGTATAGATGTTATCATGATGTCAATTTTGTATATCAAATGTTTTTATAAATCAAGCCATGTCAAGAAAAAACACTACACAATCAAGTAAACCCAAGCTGTCAATTCAAGGTAATTTCAAGTGGCATCTACTGTGAATTAAAACACATAAGCAAGTATTCTGCAAAATTCATATAATCTTAGTACATGTGCTATTAATTTCAAAAACTTTATAATTGGAAATTCACACAACTTATGTGGAACCTAGTACATCATCTATGACATTGCATATACACTAACAACTATATATACTCATTAAATACAATATAAGAGAAGAGAAAATAATACATAAACTTACTAGCTTGATCAGTATGTTCTCCAATTAACAAAACCTCATCTAAGACTGATCCAAATATCTCATCATCTTCATCAACAACCCCACCTGCAACCTTACCTAAATCATATACTCATCTAAGCCTGGACAAAAAATTTCATCTATTTCTCCATTAGTTAACTCCCACTTCCTCACAGATCCAAAACCACCAAAATCATGCTCTAAATAGAACTCAACCCTTTTCTCAATTCTAAGAACTTCAAACAATAAGTCTATGGTCCCCTTAGACAAATGAACCAATCCATGTGCAAGTGTATGTTTAGGTTTCCTAAAATGCACTTTTTGGACTAGTATATTTACAATATTATCCTTCAATACACCCTCAAGGCCACTTAGGACAAAATTTTGTCTATCAAATGCAACTTGAAGCACAACCTTTTTTCCCCAAATATAACTTATCCCATTCTTACCTAACAAGAATACCCACCAACCATACATTAAGTCTGTATTGTTCAGTGTCCATAGCACCATAAAAAGTTGTTGAATAAAAAAGAGACATTGTCTTATAGTTTTCGAAATTCATCTAAACAAATTACTAAAAAATTACTAAACTTAGTGTTAGTACGTTAATGAAATTTAAATCCATAACTAACTTGTTCAATAGAGATGATTTTGTTTAAGCTTCTTTCATCTTTAGTAGCAAAAAACATTAAAGCTTCAAAAAACCCAAAATCGCGAACACCTATGACTTCTATAAACCCAAAATTGAAGCAAACAAGCGATGTAAAATGGCTACAATCGAAGAATTTGAATAATGAAGAATGAGAATGTGAGAAATTTGGAGGTAATGTCTCTGATTGATTAGAAAATCTTCAAACAGTAAGATTTTTCAATAAAAAACCCTTTTTTTTCAATTTTATGTTTAATCGAAGAGTGGGTGAATTACCTAATAAAATGGGTTAATTTCATTTGTTAAGTTAATTAAAATGTTTAATATAATATTTTATTTTTAAATATTGTATTAATTATATTTATTAGGGATAATAAAAGGATTTAAGTCTTAATTTTTGATGATGTGGCGAGTTCATCGGCGAGCTCAACCGTCCGGCCACCACTGAACGGCCAGAAGCATCAACTTGATAACTTATTTCAAAGTTGAGACATAAACTGAACAAAAAAAAGTTATGACACTATATTAGAAATTCCTAAAGAGTTCAGATATCAAAATTAGATTTAAACCTTTGAATAAAGTTCCAGAATTATTGACTAATAAGGTCAAATATTTAGTGGCTATGGTGGTTTTAGTGTTGGGATTAAAAAAATATCCCTGGACTACATATTTAATTAAGGATTGAATATTTGAAAAACTGTGAATTTTATTTGAAAGAATGAATACTTAAAATATCCATCATATGTTTCTACTGACAGATGTATATTTTGGAAAGAAATTAAGGAAGAAAAAAAAAGGGTTGAAGGATATAAATATGGAAGAAGAAGACCCATTGATTATTAACAGGGAAAAATTAATTTTCTAAAATATTTTATTAAAATGAGACATATTTCATGATTTTATTGGTTTGCCAATCCAAGTAGGCTGTCTACTTGGTATCACCGTTCAATTCTATAATTTCTGTCTTCCTCTCATGGGGCATTAGTTAGGCATAGGATACTGAATAAAAAAGAAAAAAAAAAGAGAAAGAATGTTGTTTTAAACATATTATTTGGTTTAATTCCATGAAACATTTCATTTGCAAATGAATTTTATTTGGAATTCATTTACAAATTCCAACTATTTTTGTAGAATTAGTTTCAATTTAACCAATTCTATGCATTTAATAAATTATAATTCCAAATAAATTTTTATTTAAACTAAACACACAAATTAGGATTTGTTAAAATTGTGGAATTCATTAATACCAAACATAGTGTAAGTTTGTTTTTGCTAGCAATTGAATAGAAAATTTAAAAAAAAAATTAACACTTTGTTTGGTATAAATGAATTTCATAAAATTTTATTGAATTCTAATTTTTTAAATTTAGAATTCAATAACTCTTGTGTTTGATTTAAGTAAAAATTTATTTAGAATTCTAATTTTTTAAATTTATAAAATTGATGACAATTAAATCAATTCTACAAAAATAGTTAGAATTTGTAACTAAATTCTATTTAGAATTCATTTTTTTCTTTTTTATTAAAAAAGTAGGAGGATATACTAATGTCCAAACAAATTTTACCTCATATCTCCTCCTAGGCTATTTAGAATTCATTTACAAATGAATTTCTTAATAGAATTGAATCAAACAATATGTAAAAAAAAAAAGAGAGTAGAAAATGATACTTGGAAGGTTTGAAGAAGAGATTAAAGATTTAGAAGGGGATCTCCATCAACCTCAAGACCTCAAGATTTAATTATTTTACTTATATAGTTTTTCTTTCTAAACCTTTATTTAATTTTACTTGAACTAATTTTGGGATTATGTTTATTTACATACTTTTTTTAATTTTACCTTTTTTTAAATTCAATTACGTGTAAATAAGTATCTACTCTAGGATTTAGATAGATTTTGATTGAATTGCCAAACTAAAATCATACATAACTATCTTGTTTTACGCAATTTGGATTGAGTTATTTTTCTTAAGATTATTGTTGTGTAAATGATTGATCACCTTTTGCATAAAATTTAAGATGTTATATGATTTAGTGAAAATCCAAGTTTAATATTACTCCCTCCATTCTCTAAAATAGTCCATTAAGAAAATTACTTTTGTTCACAAATAAGTATCCATTTAGAATTTCAATAAAAAGACATAATAAAATGATTAAATTACCTTTTCATTTTTCAAGAAGAAATTTAATTCAATTAGACAATCATGTTTTCTTTTAGAAAATTAATAGGAGCATTTCTTACAATCTATGACAAAGTTATTATTATATTAAAAACTGCATTTTTTTAATGGACTCTTATTTCATAATGGAGGGAGTAGTTCAAAGAAAAAATAAACATAGATTAAATATTACATAGCCATATTTTCTAGGTGGAAATTAACTAGTTTTCCAATAAACTTAATAATTTTATTCTAAGTTTTTGCAACCATGATAGTACGCATAGGATTAGAATTAAATTTGAATTTTTTATCTTGAAAATAACTCTAATTAATTTAGAAAAACCCATCTTAAATCCCAAATTTTTTGAAATTGAGCATAATTATATATTATTGTTTTGGCATGAAAATCATCTGATTACTAAACTCTAGGTTTTGAATCCATTTACAATAGTTTTAATCGCTATATTCATTTTGTTTTGTTAGTTAAATTTGAATAAATTCTGTGAGTCAATTGAAATTATAAAATTCCATCAATCTTTTGTTTGTTAGATTAAATATTAGAAAATCTAAATGACTTTGGTAGTCAATTGTGTTTTCTTGTGAAATTGATACTCATCAAAACTATTCACAACAATTGATCTGTACACTTGCAATGCGAAAAAGTGAACATTTTTTTGGCACCATTACAAGGAAACAACGCTTGATGCCAAAGTTACTAAAATTTTTGGTACTTTAATTATTTTATAATTGTCTGTTTGGGTTGTTGTTGTTGCTAAAAGAACTTTGAAATTTTATGAGAAGTGATAAGGGTACTAATTTAGTGCCTTTCGATTCTGAGTTGGAAATAACCTGCAGAAGTAACAATAAGTTAAGAAAAGAAAGATTAATTTAGAAGAAGGTGGGAAAGTCAAGTGTTAGCATTGAAGAGGTAAAGAAGAATTTAAGCAAGGTTTGTTATTTGAGAGAACTGAGGAAGTAGGAATTGAAGTAGAGGGAGTGCTCGACCAAATTCAAATGGTATAAATCAACCTCTTCATTCTTATGCCTTCCCAATGCTCAAAAGCTCAGAGCACCAATTGACACTCTAGTTGTAGAGGCCAATGATTTTGAGTTAAATATGGTATTGATTCAAATGGCGCAATAAACGATATTCGAAGAGCCTTAGCATGAAGACCCCAATATCCATTTAGCAAACTTCATTGAAATATGTGATGCAATTAAGTTAAATGAAGTTTTAGTGGATACAATAAAGCTAATGTTGTTTCCATTTTCTTTAAAAGGAAGTCTAAAGCTATGGTATAGTGGTTTGGAATCAAGCTCTACACTACATGGGCTGACATAGCTAAGGTGCTATTGGAAAAAAAATTTCTACCAAGGAAGACTGTAAGACTAAGGCATGAGATCACCAGTTTCATAATGTAAGATGGGGAATCTCTATATGAAGCATGAGAGAGAGAGAGAGAGAGAGAGAGAGAGAGATTTAGAGAGTTACATAGGAGATGTCCACACCATGGGCTACTAGATTGGCTCATTCTTTTGACATTTTATGATGGCTTGTCAACTTCAATTAAATGTCAAATTGATACGATAATAAGAGGTGGTTTGATGGACAAAAGCATTATAGAAGCTACTCATTACTTGAAATCATGGCAATAAAAAACTACCATTGGTCCAATAACAAGAGGAGTTAAAGAAAGATAGCATGAGTACATCAGAAAGATGACTTCACTATGTTAAATACAAAGATTGAAATGCTTGCCAAAAAGATGAAAGGTATGCCTACTCCATCTCAAAATAGTCAAGTTTTGTGTTGTGTCTATTGTAGTGGTGCACATGCATATATGAATTGCTATCTTGAGAAAATGAATTTTATTTCCAACTAAAGACCTCTAAATAACCCTTTTTCCAATACTTAAAGCCCAGGTTAGATAAACCATCCAAATATCTCTTGGAAAATTCAGGTAACCAGGGACCTAATTCTATTAACCAATGAGGAATTCTAACTAAAGACGACCACATCAACCGCCCTTTCTAATAAAGAGCCCACCAAAATTTCTAACCCCAGGACCCCAAATCCTCACTTGAAGCAACTTTGGAGAAATTTATGCACTCAATTTAAAATAGGTTTGAAAGATAGAATCAAGTTTTAATACAAAACTTGAACAATTGAAAGAATAAATGGGTGCTTAAAGTGAAATTTTTTAGACTCAATTGAATCAATTGGAGGTAGGAACAGAGGTGCTTTATCAAGCAAGAGAAAAAGTAACCCCCCTCCCTCGCCACCCCTACCCCCAAGCCCACCCCCACCCCAAAAGCATAATTAGGCAATCACTTTGAGAAGTCAAAAACAGTTGGAAGACCTTTTACTAAAGAAAAAGAATGATTCAGTTGAAGGGAGTGTAAAAAGTGAAGAGAAAGTTCAACCTCAACATGATGAAGTTAGTATAAATATAAAAGATATTGAGGAGGTTGAAAATAAAAAGAAAGAAGTGCCTAAGACATATATCCCTCCAATACCATTTTTGTAAAGGTTAAGGAAGAACAAGTTAGATCAACAGTATGAGAAATTTCAAGTTATGTTAAAGCAGTTGCTCATTAATATCCCATTTACAGAAGCTTTGGCTTATATGTCAACCTATGTAAAGAGTACAATGCCATAATTCAAAGAAATCTATGTGAAAAATTAAAAGATCATGGTCATTTCCCTATACAATTCACTATTGGTAATTTAGAGTTTGCAAAGGCATTATGTGATTTTGGGGCAAGTGTTAGTTTTATGCCCTTATCATTGTGTAAGAAATTATGTTTGGATCAGTTGTAGTATACTAGGATTACTCTATAATTGGTTGATAGGATAGTGAA
Source organism: Codiaeum variegatum (assembly GCA_948294925.1). Taxonomy (NCBI): domain Eukaryota; kingdom Viridiplantae; phylum Streptophyta; class Magnoliopsida; order Malpighiales; family Euphorbiaceae; genus Codiaeum; species Codiaeum variegatum. The sequence continues at coordinate 1,558 of CAOJBK016010267.1, read as the reverse complement.
ATATTCAATGGGGATAATAGAAAATGTGTTTATGAAAGTGATAAAATTTTATATCTCCATAGATTTCATTACTTTGGTCATAGAGAAGGGGACATTGAAATTTCCATCATTTCAGGAAAGCCTTTCTAAGCCCCAATTGATGCCTTGATAGATGTTACAGAAGGCAATCTTCCTCTTTGAGTTAGTGATAAGGAGTTTGTTTTTAACATTAGGAAAGTTGTTAAATTTCCATCATTTACTGATATCTACTATCGAGTTGATATTCTTGATGAGGTGGTTTAAGATGTGTTTGATAAAAATTGCTTAGAAAATCCTCTTGAGAATTGTCTCACTCAAATAATTAAATGTGAAGCTAAAAATAGGGTAGTTGCAGCTTAGGTATAAGTTTTGGAAGCTTGAGAAAGATTGCCTTATCATCAAAAGTAACAATTTGAAGAATTTCAATAAGAGTATCCTTTACTAAAGCTTTCCAATGAGGAGCCACCTATAGTTGAGCTGAAACCTCTTCATGCTCACGTTATGTACGTGTTCCTTATCCCTAATGAAATCAGTGATTTTTAGTGAAAATTTGACTCCATCTAAATTTAAAAGAACTTTGAATGTGATAAAAGATAGGATTAGAGCAATTGAGTGGCATATTGCTAATATAAAAGGATTTAGTCCTTTGATTTGCACATATAAAATTTACGTAGAACCCGCATATAAACCTATTGTAGTAAATTAAAGGAGACTAAATCCTAACATGAAAGATGTGGTTAGGGTTGAAGTGACAAAATTGTTAAAAGTAGACATAATTTATCTAATTTCATATAGTCCTTAGATTTGCCAAGTTCAGATAGTGCCTAAAAATGTGGCATTATAGTGGTTCAAAATAATGAGCTTAGTTCTACTCAAATTTTCACCAATTGGCATGTGTGCTTAGACTATTGGAAATTAAATAATACTATGTAAAATGCTCATTTTCCATTACTATTCATTGACCAAATGTTAGAAAGACTTGCAAGTAATTCATATATATATATTTTATCATTAGATGGTTATTTTGATTATTTTCAAATGCCAATAGCACCTGAAGACCAGGAGAAAACCACTTTCACATATCCTTATGACACATTTACTTATAGGCATATACCTTTTGGTCTTTACAATGCACTTGTAATATTTCAATATTGTATGATGGCAATTTTTTTTCTAATTTTATTAAAAAGATAATAGAGGTTTTCATGGATGTTTTTATAATTTATGGTAATTATTTTTATGACTATTTGGATAACCTTTCTAGAGTTTTGCAACATTATGAAGAAACTAATTTAGTTTTGAATTATGAGAAGTGTCATTTTATGGTACATGAAGGCATGATTGTAGGCCATGAGGTTTCCAAAATAGGTATTGAAGTTGATTAAGCAAATATTTAAATCATTCAAAAAATGCCACCCTAACATCAGTTAAAGGAGTGTAGAGTTTTCTTGGCTATAGCATGTTCTACCACCAATATATCAATGATTTATCTAAGATATATAAACCATTGTGTGAGATATTAAACAAAGATGATATTTTT
>CAOJBK016009433.1:0-12509 GCA_948294925.1 Codiaeum variegatum | reverse complement strand
ATCATGAGGCTTCCCATTAATTAAAACCGATATCCGAGATGAAGAGAAAATCTCTAGCACCCAATTTCGAAAATTCAAAGAAAACCCGAAGGCATCTAACATCTCAAACAAAAAGTTCTAATCAATCATATCAAAGGCCTTTTGTATATCAATTTTAGCTACAAAGTTACCACTAAAACACTTCTTATCCAAAATATTTGCACCCTCAGATGCAAGATCAATACAATCCATGATCCTCTGATTTTTAATGAACTCGAATTGACTGTTAGAGAGGATCCTGGAAGCAATAGGAGCCATACGCTTTGCCAAAATTTTAAGTACAACACTGGCACAAACTTTGTTCAACATGATGGGTCTACACTGATCAACACTAAGAGCTTCTTTCACCTTAGGAATAAGAATTATAAAGCTAAATTTAGCCCCTAGAGTGATATGTCCCTGTTCAAAAAATAAGATCACAACCCTGTATGCATCCAAATGAACTACATTCCGGAAAGCTTAAAAGAAAATTCTAGAGAAACCATTCAGGCTCGTAGCACTAGTTGCATCCATTTCAAAAATAGCTTTTCTAATCTCCTTAGAGGATGGAATAGAATAGAACAGCTGGTTGTCTTGAGAAGAGACTAAAGAAGGAATGATCTCCCTTACTTAAGATAAATCTATCGAGTGAGTAAAGGGAGATTGAAAGAGCTACTAATAAAAGCTCACCATGTGATCTGCTATAAGTTTCAAATCATCCACCAAATTTTTGTCAATGTTAATCACTGCTATGGAATTAAGAGGCTTACGAGTAGAGTGCAATTTATGAAAGAAGGAAGAGTTCATGACCTTTATCTCTAGCCATTTCACCTCGCTTCTCTCTTTGAAAAACACATCCTTCTATTTAAAATGAAGATCTAATCTAGCATGGGCATCTAATTCAGCTCCGCCCAGATCATCAATAAGACCTGATAAAGCAATTAGAGTTTGAATGTCCCATAAACAAGACTCGACGTTAGATTTATTAACATCAAGATTGCCAAAAACATTTGCATTACAATCCTTTAAGGCTGCCTGAAGGCACTTTAATTTTTCTGATAACGATTGCTATAGAGGAATTCAAACATCATAACTCGACCATTGGGTAGAAATGAAATCCCTTAAAAAAGGATATGAAAGCCATACAGCATGAAATCTAAATCTTGAGCTTGTAGCAACATCACTATGATAGCTAACTAAAAGAGGAGAATGATCATACTTGTGTCGCGCCAAAGCCACACATGAAATACTAAACTAAGAATTTAAGAGCTCTTGATTAATCAGCACTCTGTCTGACAAGATTTCTATTCTTGCTATCCCACCTCTACCATTACACCAAGTAAATAAGGAGCCTTGATGTGGCAATTAGAAGAACTCATTATTTTCAATAAATAATCTGAAATCTCTTGATGGAGGGGTTGCAGGAGGTTTACCCATCTTTTCTTGAGCACAACACACACTCTTAAAATCTCTAGCAACTAACCATTGAGCAGTAGATGGATTACAAGCTAAAAGATCATCCCATAACAATTGCCTTCTATTTCTCCAAATGCTCCCATAGACAAAGGAAATTCGAACTACATTAGAATTAAAATAACAATCCAAAGTGATGTGTTGGTCCGTTACAATAACATTTGAAGGAGGACCCAAACTACCATGAGACAAAATCCACATTGATTTAGGTTATTTATTATTAGCAGTTATTAAAGAAAAACCCAGTGATGTCTAAAATCTTTGAGGAACTGAAGAAAATGTAATCATAGGTTAAATAATACATAATAAGCTAGGCTTATGTTGACAACATAAAGAAAATAAATGACTTTGAGTATTAGTGTTACCAATACCCCTACAGTTCTAGAAAAGAACTTTCATAGATTAAGCTTTTTAGGAGGGCATGATTCACGCTTGGAAACCAATATGGTAGCCACCTGATTAGAAACATTTTTAGTTTGCTTCCTACCTTCCCAATGTTCCTTTATGTTAGGCTCAACCTTATCTACCCAGGAAGAAATAACATTCTCAAAATGTTCATTGTCGTTGTCCAGAACTTGGAATGGGTTTAGCACACCATCCGGAATAGCCAAAGGATTATCAACATCAGAAGTTGTTTCATGATGGGCCACAGCAAAAAGCATATTCTCAGTCTGAAAATTGTCACCTAGAGCATGTACAATGTTTTCACCACTCGAAGTTGCAATAGTGTTGTTAGTAGTTGCCTCAACCTGAGGAATATCATCCACTACAGTATTAGTTATGTTATGTTCTTCAACAACAGGTTGTCTAGCTGTATCCTCAGAGATCCTTTGTATAATCTGTGTAACAGGCATAATAGTAAGAGATCTGGAAACCTCCCTCCACACCCTGCAAACTTGAGATCTGCCTCTATAAGCTAGCTTTCTCTTATCATTATTTTTCCTTTTCATATCACTAACCAGCTCTTGAGGCTTCTTGTTACGCCTGCAATCATAAGCCAAATTAACAATAAAAGAGTAGACATTACAAAATTTAGGCATGTTCTTATATGTTTCACTTCGAATAGTTTCAATGATGTTTTCAGGAAGGTTAAAGCCAACTAAATGTAGATTTTATTTATTAGCAAGATAATAATACTAATAATAATAATAATAATATAATTAGTGAAAAATTATGGGAGGATGACATCATAAATTGTCATCATTACATCTTACAAGGCTTTCTTATTGATGATAGTGACGATATTGACCATGACTTTGATATGGAGTTGGAGTTTCTAGAACCATCTGATTTGATTCGTTCTCAATAGCCATGAGTTGATCATCTTAGGATGATCGATTTGATTAAAATGAAGAAGAAGCAAAAGGACATGTGTCCTAATTTAACTAAGTTAATGATTAGAAAAATATAATGATTAAATAAGTTAATTAGAATAAATTTATATTGACTACTAAAACTAAAAATCACTAAAAAAAATGTCAATTTAGTTTTTTTTCTAAAAAAAATTCCTCCCAAATAATTTTTATTATTATTTTAATAGATTAATAATTTTGTTATAATAATTTTGAACTATTGTAATTAAATGATTTTTGTTATATGTGTTTACTATAATAGGTTCTTATTTTCTAAAAAAAAAAAGATTCTTATTTAATTTTGGGATAATGCTATACAACCAAAAATAACTAATTTGATTCTAAATTTCTAAATAGGCTTATTATATTTCTAATTAGATTTTATTTCTCTTATTTCTCTTCATTTGTAATATTTACTAAAGCAAAAATCACTAGGAGGTAGTTTGGATTGAATGATTTTAATGATAGATTCTCTTTAATCCATAGATTATAACATTTGCTTATTTTTTGGTTTACAAAATTAAAGTTGAATCCATGGATTTTTTTTTTTAAATTCATTATACTTCAAATCCCTCATTTTTTTAGGGTTTTAAAATATATAAAATGTGTATTTTTTGTGAAATCTATCTTTTTAGATCAATGATGGAATTTATAGAAATTTTAATATGTCAACATTATCCATATTGATATTTGAATATTTCCAAATTATCCTTTTACCATAAATATAAAAATTTGAAAGATTTTTACTTTGTTTCTTTTTTTTTTTTGGGAAAATTTCAAAAAAAACATATCATGTGGTTTAACCAATTTTCAGTTCTAACTCTGACTTTTAAATCATATCCAAACAATGTCATGAGTTTTACTCTATTATCCATATAGTGACAAATCCACTAACACTATTAAATATTACTTACGTGGCGCCGAGGTGGCGCTCTTTTGACATGTGGTGACACATGGATGATGATGTGGCGACACGTGACAAATGAGATGGATTGAAAAACGATGCCAATTTAGCTCATGTCACCTCATGTCGAAAGGATGCCACCTCAACGCCACATAAGTAATATTTAATAATGTTAGCGGTCAAAGGTCATATCTACTAACAGAGCGAACTACATAATACAATTTGGATAAATTTTAAAAGTTATGTTCATATCTAAAAAATGTCTAAACCACAGAGTATTTTTCTAAAATTATCTTTTTTTTTTTAATTAGATAAAATAAACATATACATTATTAATAAACTATGAAAAATACAAATTATCTTTAAAATATAAATTATGATATTTATTTATAAATAATATTAAGTGTACTTATATGAAAAAAAAAATTTCTAATTATTTTTTTTAAGCTTTGCTTTCTAATTATCTTAAAAATACATATTATTATATTTATTTATAAATATTATTGAGAGTAAATTTGTAATTTACTCATAAAATCCATGAAATTATATTTATTCATCAAAACAAAAAACTTCTAAATTTTAATTCAAAATCCTAAGATTTTATTATTATAAATACAAATAAATGTATATTAAGATTACATAGATTCGATAAATTTTTGGCTTTTAAATCCTCATAGCAAATGACCATAAAATAAAAAAAATTTTACTCAATTTTTCTCCTAAATAAAACTTATCTTCCAATTCATTTTTATTATTTATTTTTTATCTTTCTTATTATTATCTTTAAAAATTTTACCATTTTTATTAATATTTTTATCATTATATACCTAATTGATTCTCATTTATTAATTATATATCTTCATAATTCAAATATAAAATTAATTCTTATTTAGATATTCTCATTTATTCTCAAGATCTTTGATTTTTACATATTATTAGCAATTTAAATATAAAATTAATTTTTATTTAAATATTTATATATTCACATTTATTTTGAAAATTTTGGATTGTCAATTATTTTTAATTAATAAGGTCTAAAAAAATTTCAAAACTAAATTTTAACACTAAAAGTTTTTTACCAAGCCAATGACATTTCCAAAATTATTGCATAGTCGCCTAAACAAAGTTGTCTCCCAAATGAATTTAAGCTAGATATTTTTATTTATTATTTAGAGTAAAATATTATTTAATTCCTGAAATTTATCTAAATTAATATTTTAATCCTTTCTTTTTAAAAAGTGAACTCTTCAATCCCTAACTTTTTATTTCGTTGCATTATTTTCTGTTAAAAATGTTTACAAATAAATTAAAATAATAATTATATTATTTTCTCATTAACTTCAACAAAATGCTCTCTCTCTCTATTAGAAATCAAGCGATTAAGAGCATATTTTTTTTTTATTCTTCAGATTTTATTTCCATTGGATTGAAGAGTCGATGGATAGTGAAAACATAGAGATTAAAAAAAAAATGAATCGATCTGAAAATCAATTGACTACTATAGCCACAATTGCGACCACCATCGTCGCCACACAATCGCCAGAAACACAGACTAAAAGTCAAAGACAATTAACACTGTTTTTTATTATTTAGGTGAAGAGAAACTGATTCTAGAGGTTTATGTTTTTCAAATTTCTCACTGATTATAGAAATTGATTCCATTCAAATGTTTCATTGCGTGCAAAAAAAAAAAAATTCAAATGTTTCAGTTTCTTACTTACTGGTCCTTACCCATATCTTAATTTTGCTTCTAAATTCTAATTTGAATGTTGTTTGGATTGACTATTGGTTTTTATTTTCATTGTTAATTTGAATTATTAACTTGTTGAATTTAGGTTTTTGATTTTTTTTTTTAAAGTTGTTAGAATTCCTCATCTGAAATACTGAGATTGTATATTGGCACAAAATCTAAATTTGAGTATTAATTAGGGTTGTTTTAGACTTTTCATTGAATGTTAACGGAAAGGTTAACAGAAGTTAGCAAAAGTTATCTAAGATTAAAATTAGTGAATAATCTAGTTTGAAATCCATTTTGACCGATTCTGATTAAATAAAAAGGACACAGTCCAAATAAATAGTATCTATTCAGGTTTTAACAATGGTGTTAGTTCATATTTTCTTTAGTGTTCTTTAAAATAAAAAGTATATTTTAAGTAATAAACAACATCTTTCAATATATAGTTTAAATAAATTCATTTAATTTCAATAATGTCTTTAAAACATTTTCAATAAATTTTTTATTTTGGAGAGTTATCTTTAAAAATTAATTTTCAATATATTTTTTATTTTTATATTATAAAATAGAGAGTGAGTTTGACTCTTTATATTTGAAGAGTCAACTTTACTCTCTACTCTAAATTTCATTTGATACATTTTAATTTTTTAAAATATATTTATGAAAATATTTTTTTTCCACTACACTATTATTTTTATAATATTTTTTTTTTCACATTCTCTTTTCACTGCACCATTAAAGTTTATTAAAAGAAAAAAATAAAAAATTTATAAATTTAAAGAGCCTATTAGGATTGAATAAATTATTTTACTATTCATATTTAAAGATAATTCAAGATACTCTTTATAATGTAAAAAATGCTCATTATTTTAAAGAATATTATTGAAGATGTAAGTCACTCTTTATTTTTTTTTTTAATTTCATAAATAGATTTAACATTGATTGTGGAAAGAAAGAGAAAATTTATTTTTAAAAAAATTCAACCAATAGAAAATAAGATAACTATTAATAATCTTAATTATAATTTATATAAAGAGTAAATTTTAGATCTTTAAATATGAATAGTCAAATTCACTATTTTTTCTGTAATTTAAAATTAAAGAGTGTGTTGAAAACCTATTTTCTTTAACCATTCTTTATAATTAAGAATTTTGACAAAATATTGAGTAGATTATGGATGCTTTTAGAACTCAAAGGCCAACAAACTTAACAATGTCTTTCCCATTCCAAAGCTTCTACCATCTCTAAAACGAGTCTGACTGTCATTGGAAAATGCTCCAAAAGTAGGGACTGAGGATAGAACTAGCTTGAAATTTGAGTCACCAACCAAACTATGCACTATTCATTGAAAAAAATTTGAGCACTTTTTTTTTTGAAAAAAAAAATTAATAATCACATTAAGATCAAACCAAAAAAGGTCATCATCCACCTAGATTAATGGAAGCCAGCACCACAAAGCTTATAGGCAACTCAAAATATTAGAGGAAGTAAGCATCTTGCCACTATAATAAGCTCTGAAGCTGGTATCAGGAAAAATAAAACTCTGAAGCCATCTTCATCCGCTCCATAAACTACCAAAGGTGAACTAAAAGATCAAGAGAGAGGCCTTATGCACAGTTTCGGTAAAACCTCCACCATAAGCGATAACAAGTTCACAAAAAAAAGCTATCTAAATTGATTTAGATGGTAGACCAAAAGACTTGACCTTAAACTTAGCGAACGAGCTTAAAGCATCTAATCCATTGAAGAGAGCCCAAGCAATATGAACAAATCTAGATCTAATTTAGATCTAGAACAATCTGTAGAACTTTAGAGAGAGAAAAAAAAATTGAGAGAAAATAATTTGAGAATTGTATGTATTATCTTATATTAAGTCATTGTACATTTATATACAGAAATAAGAAGGAAGAAATACACATCAATCTGTTATGATTTCCCTGCCTAATTCAATAAATATCAAACTCAGCAAAATGTAACACTTCAGTAAGTTACCTAATTCATCCAAAACGCTGCCTTATTATTCTACATCCCCCTTCAAGATGGATGTGATGAAAATCAAGCAAAGACATCTCATCTTGGATAATAATGAATGGAATAGAGGAGCATGGAGGTTCTTGGTAAAGACATCTGTGACTTGGGATTTACTGCTAACATGATCAGGCTGGATAAAACCCTGTTTGAATTGTTCACGAATGGCATGGAAGTTGATGTCGAGGTGTTTAGTCCGTTCGTGAATGCAATGCTGCCTGATTATCGTAAAAAAAAGTGGAACAGGAAGTTGAACTGGAATCTGGAAATCACACAAGACATAGGAAACCCACTGTAATTTACAGACCGTAGTAGCCATACTACGATACTCTGCTTCAACAGAAGAACGAGAAATGGTAGTCTACTTCTTGGATTTCTAGGAAATAGGAGTATCACAAAGAAAAATACAAAACCCAGTGACAGAACGGTGAGTCTCTGAGCAAGAAGGCCAATTAGCATCACAAAAGGCACTTAATTGTAAAGAATTATGATATGTAATATAAATGCCAACTACTAGACAACCCTGCAAGTAACGTAACACATGGACAGTAGCAACCCAATGAGATTCACAAGGTGAACTTACAAATTGGCTTAGTTATTGAACGACAAATGTGATATCTGGACGAGTTAGATTAAGATACAAAAGGCGACCAATAGTCCTCCTATATCTTTTAGGGTCTAAATAAAGAGCACCATCTATAAAGGAAAATTTCAATCCCTTAGGCAAATGAGTAGACACTGGTTTAGCACCCATGAGTCCAGTATCTTACAAGATATCTAAAATATACTTGCGTTGATTAATGAAAGTACCATCTAGTCCCCTTGCTAATTCAATACCTATAAAATATTTAGCCTAAACCAAGTCCTTTATACTAAAAATATGATCCAAAAATTTCTTAACTACTGCCAACTCAGTATTATAGGGTCTAGTGATGAGTAAATCATCAACATAGACAACTAGAGCCAAAAAAGTAAAACCAGTACCTTTAGTAAATAAGCAATTATCAAAAGCAGATTGATGAAAACCAAACTTCAAAAGTTGAATAGTAAACTCTTTATTCCACTGCCTATTGGCTTGTTTGAGGCCATACAAGGACTTCACAAGTTTACAGACCTAACCTTCTTGAGCTTTATTGTAACCTTCAAAAGGAGTAAGATATACTTCTTCCTCCAAGAAACCATGAAGGAAAGCATTATTTACATCACATTGCAATATAGGCTAGGTAAAGTGAGTAGCAAGTGTCAAAAGTATTCTTACCATCACAAGTTTGGCAACAAGGGAAAAACTTTCACTATAATCCAACCCTTCCACTTGATTATACCTTGTAGCCATATGCTTTGTGTTTATTAATGGTACCATCAGGCTTTAGTTTGATCTTATATACCCACTTAGTTCAAATAGGTTTCTTTCCTACTCACAAGGAAGTTAAATCCCAAGTATGATTAAGTTCCAAGGCTAACAATTCTGCAGCCATAGTTGCTTGCCATTTAGGATCATCTTTGGCCTCTGCAAATGACTTAGGTTCCTACAATTGGGAACATTAGCCATAAAACACAAATGTGAATGAGTAAATGCCTGAGTGGGAACATAAGGGTAAGCTTTAAGTAGATAGGTTGTGGGTTTAGTAATGGAAGGTACAAGAGGTGAAGGAAAGGAAGAAAAAAAAGGTACATCAGTAGTAAGGGTAGTAAAGACAAAATAATTGGGCCATGTAGGTTTATGTTTGACCTTAGTGTTATGCCTGAATGGAGGTACTGGCACATTAGTAGCAGCATATGGAATAGCCTGTGTTTGATCTAGTATAGGAGTGGTAATACTAGAGGAAGAAGTTGGAGAAGAAATCAAAGAAGGAATTGGTGAAAGGGAAGATTATGATGATGATGATGATGATGATGATGAAGGAGCGATGCAAGAAGTAGACTGAGGATTAGAAATAACAATGGAAAAAGGATCTGACACGAGAACTGGAATAGTAGGTGTGGTACTGTTAGAGGAAGAAGAAGAAGACACTATAAGATAAGGAAAAACATCCTCACAAAATACCACATCCATAGAAACCATCTATTTATGGTTATATAATTTGTAACCTTAAGTGCCTAAAGCATACCCCACAAAAATAAATTTAACTGACCTTGGAGTAAACTTATCTTTGCTAGGATTCACATTTCTTGCATAACATAAACTTCCAAAGACTTTTAGCATATCATAATTTGGTTCTTTCCCATGAAGCATCTCATAAAGAGTCTGCCATTTTAAACCAACAGTGGGTAATCTATTGATGATGTAAGTAGCTATTAAAACACAATCACCCTAAAACTTCTTTAGAACTTCTGATTAATAAATAAATGGCCTAGCAACCTCAAGTAAATGCCTATGCTTCCTTTCCACCATGCCATTCTGTTGTGATGTGTAAGGACATGTCTTCTGATGCAGCACTCCTAAAGTATGATCCAATTGAGCTAAGAATTGATTCACAAACTCTGTCCCATTATCTGTCCTCACTGTCTTAACTACACTATTATATTGAGTCTACATTTAAGGAATTATTCAATAACAGAACCTACTTGGTGTTTATTATTTAGAAGATATGTCCATGTAGCTTTAGTAAACTCATCTACTATGGTTAAGAAATAATGTGCGCCTCCCAATGTAGAATGTTTATAAGGTCCCCATAGATCAATGTGGACTAGTTCAAATGTAGCAGAATAGGTAGTAGTACTGTGAGGAAAAGGAAATCTGTGAAACTTTGCAAGTGTACAGGTTTCACAGAAAAAATTGGATTGAAGAGAAGAACTAGGTAAAAATTTCATATGTTGCAAAGTAGATGGTGAGGAATGACTTAAACGTTTATGCCACAAAGTGAAATCTTCACTATCTTTATTAGGTTGAACTGACAAAACATTACAAGGTTCCACAATAGTAGAATGAACACCAAACCAATCAATTGGTGTTTGAATGCCTAAAGTGAAATCAAACTTACCAGAAGTTAACAATTGAAAAAGAGTACAATTAGGACTAAAAAACTGACTACTAAGATATTTCTTTATTTCCACTTGATTAAAACTCTTATTGTCTAACATATAAATATTTCCACATGCCTTCCCCACTGCACATATCTCTTTAGTCAGTAGGTCCTGGAATACACAATAAAGGGAAAGGAAAATAACAAAATTGTTAGTAGTGGAAAAATACTTCTTTACTGATAATAAGTTGAATTTGAAACTCTATATAGTGTTTCTGTTAAGGTAAGTTTGGGGGATAAGCATACTGAGCCAGTATGGGTAACTGCTCTACGTGTGCCATGAGGCAGTAGTACTATTTTAGGTGCTTTAGGTTTAGTAGGTGAAATCAAAGAATTTACATCATTACTAATGTGATTTATGGCTCATGAATCCACAACCCAAGACTTAAAATCATAGTATTGTAGAAGACTCAAAGCATAAGATATGGCATTACCTGCATATTCCACAAGGCCTACTAGATTCTCAGTACTGTTGTTGTGATCTTTTTCCTTTAACAAACTTCCTAATCTCTCCCTGCAATATATTCCCCAAGGCACTCCAGTCTTCCTATGTTAATTTTTTGTCATCTCCATCACCTAGTGGTGTATCTTGTACTATGCCAGTAAATGACTTTTGAGTAGGACTTCTAGAACCTTTAATCCTTTTCTCTTTATATTCCTTATATCATTAAGGTAAACCATGAAGTTTAAAACATGCCTCCTTACTATGACCATCTCTATTGCAGTAATCACAAAACCATTCACCTTTCCTCTTACAACCAGTGTTACCCATAATAGTTGACTTAGTCCTTGTTCCTGGACTAATAGTAGTATTACCATACTGAGCAGGTGTCTTAGATAGATTCTGGTAATTATTAAAAGCCTTAGCTATAAAAGCTGCCCCTTCAGTATGTGTACTATTACTAGATACATTTTCTCTTTGTTTCTCAACTTGTAAAATCATCGAATAAGCCTTTGGCACAGTTGGTAATGGTTCCATGTTTAGAATTTGATCAGGAACATGACTAAAAGATTCATTTAACCTATTTAAAAACTGAATTAACTTGACTCTAGAATTCTGATATGCAAAGATCTTTGTCGTTCCATAAGTACAAGGAGGTACTGGAAATAAGCAATTCAACTCCTCCCACAATTTCTTAATGTTAGAATAATACTTAGAAATAGAATTATTACCTTGAAGTACTAAATTAATTTCCCTCTGCAACTGGAAAAATAAAGGATCATTAATTTGACCAAAACTCTGCTTCAATTCCTCCCATAAATCTTTTGAACTAGTAGTGTAAATGAATGAATCTACCAAATCCTTGCCGATTGAATTCAAAATCCAGGATGTGACCATGTGATCTATTTTAACCCACTGCTCATATTGATCTGAATCTTCATTAGGTTTAGGACATTTTCCAGTCACAAACCCTAACTTATACTTAGCATTCAAAGCAACTTGAATAGATCGACCAAGACAAGTAATTAGATTCATTCAAAGGATTCGAAACAAGCATCATGCTAGGATTATCTGATTTTTGAAGGTAGATTAGATTACCTTCAGCCAAATTGTGTATCTCTGCCAAACAAAGTCTCTTTGCAGCTGAACTTGATGAACCATTCTCACTATCTTCGATCTCCACCATTGATGAAACATGAATCTCCAGCTACTTAAACGTGGGTCTCATATAGATATGTAAATAAAGAAAAATGGGTTAGGAGTCTCGAGGATGTCTCCCGGGGAGACACTCCGACGCCCAAGTCAGTATCTCTTTAATGTGTGAAATGAGAGAAATAAAGTGTTTAGAAAAGAGTCAAGAAAGAACCTCCTTTTCATTACCTCTTTATCTATATACATAGGAGTAAAATGGGAACCCCCCCTCCCCGTAGTACACGGGTTATCGAATCCGTATCAAAAAGCCCCCCACTCCCGAGTCGAATCGTGCATATCGAAGAGCGCGCGGAGGGAGGAGTCATATCGGTGCATTGCGCCT
>CAOJBK016008143.1:0-10150 GCA_948294925.1 Codiaeum variegatum | reverse complement strand
ATTTTTGGTTTTACTTGTTTTGTTCGTGATGTTCATCCTCAAGTTACCAAACTAGATCCAAAATCTTTAAAATGTGTCTTCCATGAGTATTTACGTGTTCAAAAAGGTTATAAGTGTTATAGTCCTACACTCCAAAGATATCTTGTATCTGCTGATGTTGTTTTTCAGGAAAATACACATTTTTTTCCCCATACCCATTTTCCTCCACAGGGGGAGAATGATGATGATTTATTGATTTATGTAGTCAAATCAACGGTTTCCCAACTTATGAATCCAGTTTCTGAAAGACCTAAACCACCAATTGTACAGACTTATTCTCGGAAACTAATGGCTTCATGTCCTGAACCTGCTCCTTTGTTGTCAGATATAGTCTCCAATGATTATGCTCCAGAACCAGAATCAAAATTAGTTTTCGGAGATGATATTTCCATTTCTATTCGTAAAGAAAAACGTAAGTGTACTTATTCTGAGTCCTCATTTGTGTCATACAAACATTTGTCTCCCTCATCATACTCTTTTATTGTGTTTTTTGATTCTGTTTTTGTCCTTAAAACTGTTCACGAGTCACTTTCTCATTCTGGGTGGCGTGATGTTATGATTGAGGAGATGAATGCTTTAGAGCGTAATGGTACATGGAAATGGTAAATTTACCCAAGGGAAAGAAAGCAATTGGTTGCAAGTGGGTGTTTGCAGTGAAACTTAATTCTGATCGATCTGTTGTTAGGTTGAAAGCTCGCCTTGTTGCAAAAGTCTATGCTCAGACTTATGGGGTTGATTATTTTGACACTTTTTCTCCTGTTGCTAAACTTACTTCTGTCTGGTTATTCATCTTTATAGTAGCTATCTATGACTGAACTTAGCATCAATTAGACATCAAGAATGCATTTCTTCATGGTGATCTCCAAGAACAAGTTTATATGGAGCAACCACCTGGTTTTGTTGCTCAGGGGGAGAATGGGAAGATTTGTCATTTTCGAAAATTCTTGTATGGCTTGAAACAGAGTCCTAGAGCTTGGTTTGAAAAATTTAGTGAAGCTGTTGAAAAGTTTGGCATGAAGAAAAGTAAGTCAGATTACTCTGTTTTTTACAAACAATCTGTTGCTGGAATTATTTTGTTGGTTTTCTATGTAGACAATATTGTCATTATTGGCAATAACACTGAAGGTATTACATCTCTTAAATCTTTTTTTCAAAGTCAGTTTCATAAAAAAGATTTAGGAGTATTGAAATATTTTCTAGGCATTAAGGTATCAAGAAGTAAGAAATTAATCTTTTTGCATCAAAAAAAGTATGCTCTTGACTTATTATCTGAGACAGGAAAGTTGGAGGCTAAGCCATGTAGCACCCCAATGGCTCCTAATTTGCAGTTTGGTAAAAATGGTGAATTATTTGAAAATCTTGAAAAATACAGGAGATTAATTGGGAAGCTAAATTATCTCACTGTAACTCGTCCATATATTGTCTATTCAGTAAGTGTAGTAAGTCGATACATGTCGTCTCAATAGTTGATCACTAGAGAGCTATAAAGCAAGTTTTGTGTTACTTAAAAAGTACACCGGGCAGAGGAATCTTTTATGGCAATCATGGTTATACTAGGATTGAATGCCTTACAGATGCCAATTGGACAAGGTTTAAGGAATATCGAAAATATACTTCAGGTTATTGTGTATTTGTTGGAGGGAATTTGGTTTCATGGAAAAGTAAGAAGTAGGATGTTGTTTCTCGTTCTAGCGCAGAATTAGAATACAGGGCCATGACTAAATCCGTATATGAAATAATATGGATTCATCAGCTTCTCACCGAAGTAGGTCTTGAGGTTTTACTACCAGTCAAATTATGGTGTGATAATCAAGCAGCACGTCATATTGCTTCAAAACCAATCTTTCATGAATGAACGAAGTACATTGAGATTGATTGTCATTTTGTTCGAGAGAAAATTCAATAAGGTTTGATCTCTACAGGATATGTGAAAACTAGAGACCAATTGGGAGACATTTTCACGAAAGCCCTAAATGGGGTCAGAATTAATTATATTTGTAACAAGCTGGATATGATTAATATATTTGCTCCAACTTGAGAGGGAGTTTTACGGGCTATATATGTTAGATTAGGAAAGTATGTAAAATCCCTTATTCATAGGGATTAATAGGCGTATCATACGCTTAATTATAGACTAATGTCTCTTATTTTTTCCTAGAATAGGCTGCTTATACTTGTATATATATCTCTTATTCATTCTAAGAATAATATAATAATTATACACTAATTTAGTATTTGTAACACAATTATTATTATTATATTATGTTTTTTGGATTCTCATTTAGTTCATTTGCTCCCTTTCTATGTTTCATAGTATTCACGTCGTCTATTTTGAATTTCATTCTTTCTACATCTATCTTTCTTTTACTTGACTTTTGAGGTTTTAATTATTCAAATTAAAGTCTAATATAACCTTGAGTATTATACTTATTTTTTTCATAGGTGTCAAATGCCTTCCTTCAGTTTATCCATGGGCCTGGTACAAAAATACTATTTGAGTTTGTCAAAGAAATGCCTAAGGCTGCCAGCAAGAACAATGTGGATCTTGCATCTCTTCTTGGCACTCTTTTCTTTACATGGGTTATTCTACAGCTATTCCCTGTAAGCATGTGAAATATAGTTCATTAGAATTTCTCATTTTGGAAAGAATTTTATATGAATCACTACTAGTTTCATAAATTACCATACTCTCTTGCACTGGCTGGAAGGGTTGAAACCAAAATGTACTGAGCTAATACTATATTGTTATAACAACTAAACACTTGGTTTGTTAAGAATTGACATTGATGTCTTTTGCTTATCAACTGAATTATCATTTCAAGTTTTTTCCCTGCCACTTAAGCTGAAATCTGAAAGGGAACACAAATTTGTTGGGTTTATACCTTCCTGCACATATATTTGATCAGTGTGGGAAATCGTCTGTTGATGCTTAGTTCACATGACTTGCCTATAGAAAGATGAGAAATGTGAAGTTAACTGGGACTCATGTCAAGATAGTTTCATTTGAAGTGTAATGATTTAAATATGCCCTGGCTTCTGATTCATGCTCAATGCCAATATACACTACCTTGTAGTTCATGTTTGCCCTCGAGATCACTTTTCTCATAGTTTTTATTAAGTGAGATAGAGATTGAGTTCGAGTAACCACACCATCAAATATCACATTTTTCGATGTATGCAATCTCTATTTTTTTTCTTTGATGTAGGTGGTGTTATCATCATTAGTATATGAGAAGCAGCAAAAATTGAGGATCATGATGAAAATGCATGGACTTGGTGATGGGCCTTATTGGATGATTTCTTATTCATATTTTCTTTCGTTATCTTTGATGTACATGTTTGTTTTCGTGATATTTGGCTCAGTTATAGGTAATATTCCCTCCATTTAAGCTTTCTTCTTTTGCGTTTGCTTGATGTTATTAATGCAGTTTAATTGCAGGACTGAAATTCTTCACACTAAATGACTACAGCATCCAATTTGTCTTTTATTTCTTATATATAAACCTGCAAATTTCATTTGCCTTTCTGGTTGCTGCAGTTTTTTCAAATGTTAAGATGGCTACAGGTCCGTTGTCTGCTGTTTGATATTTTTGTTTATTCAATATTTGTCATAAAAATTTTTATTTCTTATCCTTTATGGTTGAACTTTGATGTGTATAGTTATAGGCTACATATATGTCTTTGGAACTGGGCTTTTAGGTGGCTTTCTTTTCGAAAACTTTGTTGAAGACACATCATTCCCAAGTAAGTAGGCAACTATGTTAAGTATCTGCAAGTTGTACTTTTAAAATTAGGAGATATTTATTGGTTTCTTTTCTTCACCATTTCCTTGTTTTTCTTTCACTAATTTTATTCTCAGGCATGCATACAAATGAGAGCAAATGTTCGGATTTTGAACTATTATTTATTTATGTAGTATTTGTACAGTATCCAGCATTTTAACAAATGTGATGAGGGCTGTCATAAGTTTGATTCAAATAAGAAACCAGAAACAGCTTTGGCATATGCTGTGCAATCTACTGTATCGTGATATAAAAAGCCAATTTCCCCAATGATTACTGCCTTAAATAACCTGTTTCTTATGTCTTAAGAGGTTTTGCATGCTTTCCTATTTATAGTGTTTCACCCAGATTTACTCATGATTACTGTCTGTTGCAGGAGGATGGATCATTATGTTGGAGTTATACCCTGGTTTCTCTTTGTATCGTGGTTTATACGAGTTCTCACAATATGCTTTCATTGGGAATGCAATGGGGACTCATGGGATGCGATGGGGAAATTTGAGCGAAAGTGAAAATGGAATGAGAGAAGTGTTGATTATCGTTTTCGTCGAGTGGTTAGTAGTACTTTCTGTTGCATACTATATGGATCAAGTTATGTCAGGAAGTGGAAGAAGTCCTCTATTTTTCTTGCAAAATTTTGGGAAGAAGCTTCCATCACCTCATCAGAAGCCTAGTTTGCAAAAGCAGGGATCTCAAGTTTTTGTTGATATGGATAAACCTGATGTCATTCAGGAGGTAACAATGTCCTTATATCTCTTCTCATTAATGTCTATGCAGATAAAATTATCTTGGCTGTAACGAATGATTCTATAGTTTCATTTTCATCCATAGTTTCTTTCCTTTGAAGTACTAGACCCATACCATCTTTTAAATTTTGAAAAACTGTACAGAATTTGATTGCAGCAGTATTTTTTATCAAAACAATCTATTTTCATGTTTTGATTACCTTTAATCGCATTGGAGCTAGAGAATTAAAAACCTTCATTGGACTTCATTTCATCTCTGTCAATTTAATTGTGCGATATCAATCCTACATGTATATCTGTGTTTTGTTCTCATTAATGCAGAGGGAGAAGGTTGAGCAGTTACTGCTGGAGCCAATCACAACCCATGCAATCATCTGTGACAACCTGAGAAAGGTGTACCCCGGAAAGGATGGAAACCCTGAGAAACTGGCTGTGAAAGGAATATCTATTGCTTTGCCTCCAGGGGAGTGCTTTGGTATGCTTGGTCCTAATGGTGCGGGGAAGACCTCTTTCATTAGTATGGTCAGTAATAAGTTCTCTTCGGTTTCCTTATATGCAAAATTAAAGAGATCTTTAGAGAGCATATGTCTTTCTAGCATTTTATAAGTCCAGGTTACAGTGGAAAGATGAGGAGGGTGTAATATTATTAATATTTTTCTTCAAGGTTTTACATTTTTCTTGATCTGTAAGGAACTTGTGGGAGATATTAGCTAAATGTATGTCTCTTGATCCTACCAAAGAAGGATTTCTGTAGGAGTGATCTGGACAAATGGTCATGGCTTTCAGCATTTTCAAATTGAATCATCACTCTCAGCTCAAAAGTTATACACTTATGTTTGATCTTCCTTTGTACTTTATTGTTGCTTATTCTTACATCCCTAGTTTCTTGCAAGAAGTCTGCCTAATGCAGACATAATTTTTAGGCAAAATTATTCCTTTCAAAAGCAGTTTTAGATGGGTAAACATGCTTCTATAACATTTATGCTTTTATTTTGCTGATTAGATGATTGGGCTCACAAAGCCAACCTCGGGGACAGCATATATTCAGGGTTTGGACATTCAGACTCATATGGATTGGATTTATACCAGCATGGGCGTATGCCCTCAGCATGAGTAAGCTAAAATCATTTTAATTTTTCACCCTAAAATATAATCCATGTTATTTTTCTTCAAAGAGTTCTTTTCAACCTCAACTTCAAATTTGTAATTCATGTCCTGATCTATCTGGACACCTTTTAGCCTGCTCTGGGAAACTTTGACAGGAAGGGAGCACTTACTATTTTACGGAAGACTTAAGAACCTTAAAGGTTTCGCCTTGACCCAAGTAAGCATTTATCTTGTTCACTCACAACTTGTCTTTCTAAAGGTGGTTTGCTTTCTTTAAACGATGGGAATATGCAGGAGCCTATGGGGGGTTTCAGTCAAAAAATTGGCAAGCTTATAGTCCTAAAGGATTCTCCTAAGTTTAAAGCACGTATTATGAATTGAATAAAAATCATTTGGAGAATCTAAAGAGGCAAGATTAGAATCTCAATTTAAGCTAAATTGACCACAGATATTCACACAAATATAGACACAGAGAGCTAATTCCACACCCATTAGATAGTAGGCAGCATAAACAAGGGATGTAATTTTAAGTAAATCTATGGACAATATTGTTAAATTGCATTTTCTTGCTGTTTGCTAGCCGGATTAATGGGATTGAATGTTTGAGCTCTTTTTCTGTTTATACATCTGTTACCACAGGCAGTGGAACAATCTCTGAAGACTGTCAACCTGTTTAATGGTGGGGTTGCTGATAAACAAGCTGGGAAATACAGTGGGGGTATGAAAAGGAGGCTTAGTGTTGCGATATCATTGATTGGGGACCCTAAAGTATGTGGCAGTCTCTCCTAAAATTTCTTTACTTCCTGAGACCTTTTTGGTTTTGGAGAACAGCATTCTTCATTGCATCTTATGCCGTAATATTCTGGAACTTTTAAGGTTGTGTACATGGATGAACCCAGTACTGGACTAGATCCAGCTTCAAGAGGCAATTTATGGAATGTAGTGAGGCGAGCAAAGCAAGACTGTGCAATTATCCTCACCAGTATTATTTCTGCCCTTCTCTCAATTTATGTGCTATTCCTTGACTAGTGACAGATGGAATTTTGGTCTCTTGTCATTTAATATACTTGTTCTCATGTTTTCAGCACATTCCATGGAGGAGGCAGAGGCCTTGTGTGATCGATTAGGGGTTTTTGTTGATGGAAGCTTGCAGTGCATAGGAAACCCAAAAGAGGTTAGTTAATTTTGAAATAATGTCTACTTTGCAACACTGAATACCTGCAGACATACTCTAGTGACCAGCACTTGATAAATCCAAGTTCCTTTGCTTTATTTCTAAAGATGATTTTAATTACAACTTTGAATTCATGTGGTGCATGACAGCTGAAGGCTAGATATGGGGGCTCTTATGTGTTCACAATGACAACATCTGTGGAAGATGAGCAAGAGGTAGTGAAAATGGTGCAAAAACTCTCCCCCAATGCTTTACGGACTTATCACACTTCTGGAACACAGAAGTTTGAGATGCCAAAAAATGAGGTCAGAATTGGAGATGTATTTCATGAAGTAGAGAACTTCAAAAGCAGATTCAAAGTTTTTGCATGGGGTCTTTCTGATACCACGTTAGAGGATGTCTTCATCAAGGTCGCTAATGAAGCTTCAGTATAGCCATTGATACTGCAAATTCTACTTGGTTCATATGCAGACAATTTAGTTTTATGAGATATTTTACCGTATATCTATAAGACGCTCAGCAATTGGTTATTTATAGGAAATGTATCATTTTATACACGTGGTCATTGTAGATACTGTTTTTTTTTTCATAATTGGGCTTTCATTGTTATGTTGATATCATTTTCAGTTTAAAGAAGGATGCAATAACAAGAGCTTAATGTGCTTAATCTACTTGTTACATAACCCTGAGTATTTCCATAGTTGTACAATTTGTATGTGCCTAAAGGCTTAATTTCCTATTTGAGAAAAAAAAAAGAATGGCCTTAATCTTAAGGATTTGTTTGGCATTTAAATCTTTAATAATCAATCTGTAGTAGTTTTCTCATTGCCAGGATAGGTAGCTAAGCGCAGATTATGGTTTTTATTGACTCATAAGTTGGACAGTGCCAGCAATAAAATGTGACAAATTTTGTATTATATATTCCTGCTTTGACTCAGTGCCTATCTTGATGAATCTATTCTCGATCCAGCCAAAAGATCTAAGAGGCGTCCGAAAAAAATTGTACTTCAGGAAATGTAAGTCTGCCAGACAGATAAAAATCTCGCTTCCCCCTCCTATCCTATTCTTGACAATGCTCTCTCTTACTAACACGTCACCAACATGAATAATGTTCTTACCTTTATCAGCCCTACAAAAGGGGAAAATAAGCCAAGCTGTTCATCAACGGTTTAGTGTTTGACTCAATAAAAGGTTATTCGAGTTCGACTCATTTAATAAACGAGTCAAACTTGAACTTTAATTTCAAGCTCATTTAATAAATGAGCCGAGGATAAACTCGGTTCGATTAGACTAGTGAATAGTTCGATTATAAGCTCGTGAGCAAGCTCGGGAACATGTTCGATAAGTAGGTTCATGAATAAACTCTTTGCATATATATATATATATATATATATATATATATAAAAGTGTATAATTTTATAACAAAATAATAATTGTATAATTTAATATAAGTGATATTAATTTAATATTAATGATATTTATATTAATATTAATATTTATAATTTATAAATTTTATTATTGATAAAAAAATATTTTTTTATTAACTTAATGATTTTATACTCATTTAATGTATTTATATTTTTTTGTTAATTTAATATGAGTAATATATATTTTTAATAAATATAATATATTTAATATTTCATATTTGGAAGGCTCTATTTCGATTGATGTGTAATGATAAAACAATCCACCATTTATTGGAGTTGAGTTGCCTATGTTGGGTTATGTTGGGTACCTGCTGCCATTTTATTTCATAACAGATGCCATGCTTCTATCGTTTCTGCCATTTGGCTTATGGACTCCTTCTGTCCTTTGTCTGCGGTCATTTTGCTTATGGACAACCATATCGTTTTTGGCAATATTTTGGTTGTTCTGCTTTCTTATGCTTAAATTATTCAGTTATTGTATGTATTTCACATAAGTTTTATGCCATCCGGTATTTTTCGGATTCACCTTTATACTTTGGATAATATTATGGCTAAGATCCTCTTTATTTTCTAAAATAACTGGAGGACCTTGTTTGTTCATTATATGCCATACACCTATCTTTATTTGTAATCAATGGTTCAAATTCTTTCTTTGTTCTTTTCTCTCTCAAACAAAAAAAATAAACATTGAAAATTAGAAATACCAAAAATAAAAATTTACAAGAACCTCAAATTAGAATAACAGAGGCCAAAAAATTTATAAGAAAAACAAACAATCTAGAAAAGAAAAAAACTAGCACCTGAAATGCCAATAACAACTTGTCTTCCTCCTCAAATTAAACTCTCTTTAGCATCATTATCTACAAAACGTAAAGCTGAATTAATAATCAATTACACAAAAATCAAACAAATAAAATTACATTTACAAAGTAAGGAAATAGTAATTGCTGAAAAGACAACTGAAAAAATGCAACCAATAATGGAATTAATACAAACAAAACAGTAAGAAGAACAATGACAGTAAATAATTAAATTACAGAAGCAATTTATATTAGGAATTGAAATAAATTCAATAATTATGATAAACCAAAATGCCTGCAGAAAATTATTAGTATAAATATGTAGTAACAATTATAAGAAAACAAAAAAGAAAGAATACAAGATCAAAGATGATTTCAGAGGAAGAAAACAAGTGCAAGTTTGTGTGATTTTTTTTTATGTGTTTTAAAGTGATTGAATGACTGTCTATTTATAATCATTCTATAGATTTAGAGTTACAAACATTTAAATTCTTTGGAGCAAAATTGTGCCGGTCCAAGTCCGGGTGAGGAGAGCCTCTTCCCAAAGTCTTATTATCCACTTTAAAATGGAAGCATATATACCATGTTAAAGCAAAGAAATCTTAAACTGAAGATGAGAAAATGTTTGGAAATTCATATCTATTCATTAACAAGAGCTGCTGCACATATAGTAGTTTTGTTACACAATAGTATAACCAATTCCCATGATTTTAGACTCACAAAATTACCTAAAACAATAACAGCCTTAACTTTTTCACAGCTAAAGTAAGGACATTTGTACATTACTGAAATCTAGCAGAAAATCATTCCAAATTATAGCACCTAAACAAAGTCTCATTACATCAACACTCCTTCATGAGACTCCAAACTTTCTTCTTAGCTTATCAAATCAGGCTTTAGGCTATTCTTTGGCGAATAACTCTGTAACTTGCTCTTCAGATTTGCAATACACAAGGCAAATCTCTTATTCTCTTTCAGGTTCTATAAAAAATGGAATTCGACCTTTATGAAGGAAACGTTACGAAGTCGCGCAGCGGAAGCAAAAAGAGGAAAAATGAATTGGGAATGATTTAAA
>CAOJBK016008050.1:0-11377 GCA_948294925.1 Codiaeum variegatum | reverse complement strand
ATATAGATGAGAGAGAAGGTTTCCATGCTTTTTCAAACCTACCGGCGGATAGGGAGAGCTAGGGAGAATTATTTACTTATGGATGCTTCATACCCAAACTTTGTAGCTGCCCGCTTGATGGTTGGCAGACCTCTGCTTCAGGATGGCCAGGGCTAGGCTATTGCTGCTTCGTGGTGGAGGCTTCGTAGTGATGGTAGTCATCTTATCCTTCGGGTTGCGTCCTATTATAACTCTACTTCTTCGAGCATCAGTGCTTTGACGTCTAATATGCCTACCAGCTCCAGTCATTCATAGACTGCACTTCCTCAAATTCCTGACCAAGTCTTCTATACTGATACAGCAGGCTTGAGTCAAATTCATCACGTGGGCTACAACTACCTGCCAGGCACACCTCGGGTGGACTTTACCCATATTCCTGATACAGTGAGCCTCTAACCCCTTTGGTTATTTTGCTTGGTTTTATTGACAGCTTTTGATTTTTTGTTTGTTTCTTGCTAGTTCTCGGTATGATACATGCCTAGGGCATTGATGCTCATCAGAGGACATTGTATTCTTTGAGTACTAATCTTGCTAAGCTGAGTTTTCTAAGGAGCCATAGAGAGTTGTGGGTCATCAGGAGGCATGGTGTGTCAGCTGAGGTTGAGGAGGAGCAGGTCGAGGAGGAAGAAGAGGACAACGAAGCATAATGGTGAAGTTTGACTATTGTTAGGCCCCTATTACAGGCTTTTGTAAAAACAATTTTTCTTTTTTGTATTTTTCGACTTTGTTAATTTATGAAAACTCAAAAAATTTTCAATTTTTGCTTCGTTATTGTCTCTTTATGAGAAATGATTTGATTTTGAAAATATTTTGGTGGAAAATCTAGTGAAAATGGAATCGGATCGGGTCGAAATGAATCATCATGATGGGTCAAGTCGTCATGCGAGAGAACCACACGTGATAGCCAAACATGTGCGTTTAGGCCAAAACGAATGTTCACCCCTCTGAACTCTATTTTACATCCTAAATATGCATGCCACTATATATACACATATGAAAATCGATTTTCGACTTAGAAAATCACAGAAAAATAGATTTATTCTAAAAAAAAGTCAATTTATTTTCATTTACCTGCAACATGGAACCCTTTTTCAGTCACATGATGCATGGTTGGTGTTGGAATTTGGACAAAACAAGCAGGATCAACCTCAAAAAATATGATATCGCATCTCTGCCAACACTTAGGGGTGTGTGGATAGACTGGGGCTTTCCGAACACTTGTATCCAGTTTTGGGATCCTCTCGACAATTTTTTCCGGTTTAGGACTGGAATGGACGAGATGTATCTAATTTTTGAGGAGTTTCCCTTTTTCTTGATATAGACCCCGAGCATGACCTGGCTAATCCAAGAGAATGGGTAGGCTATTTCAACTCAATTAAAAGGCTTAGGTTTGAGCACAGAGGCTACTTCGGGTATGATGAAGGATGATTTGGTCAACTTGCCTACTTTGGCTAGATGTTTTGGAAAGAATCAAAGGATGACTCTATTTAGATGGCTCGAAGGTTGAAGGCCTACGCTTTTGGATTGACAGTTGGCTTTTTCTTCGTGGGCTCGGTTAGATGAGGGGATGCAAGAGTAGTTGAGATGATACTTCAGATGGGTGAAGGTAAGTCAATTATACTTATGATCCTGGCTGAGACACTGCTAAGGCTTGACCATTATTATAGCTCAAGGGAGCCTTGGTCTATTAGCCGGATTTTACTCCAAGTATTTAGATCTTTTTAATGCTTATCTATTTTAGCATGTTTTGAGGCTATGTTAACTTGTCTATTTTTTTTTAAAACTGGCTGAGAGACCACCTCAAGATTATTCCTGGACCTGGCAGACCAAGTTATTCTACAGATTGATACCGATCTCGAAAGATCATTTTCAATTTTGACTCTAAGAAGGATTGGATTATCTAGCTAATGGAGTTGAGCCCTTTAGACTTAGTTTGGAGACCTGACTAGCACACTATCAAGTAGTTCAAGTCGAGAAGTCAGGGATACAATTATATGTATTTTCTTGGTTTCAAGTATGTGGCCTAGTATCAGGCTACTAGAGTCCTTCGTTAGATGGGACATGATTAGGATGTGCCTCCAGATGGTCCCCTATTTAAAGTAATCTGAGTGAATGATCGAATGGCTAGAGTTGTTCTCTCCCATTAGATCTGAGACTTTAGGAGGGAAATGGTGATCTCAAGTGATGACTATGGCAAGCCTAGTAAGTACATTCAATGATGGATTGAGACCTATTGGTAAAAGGAGAAGGCATAGCGATTTGCTCTTTTGACAGAGATTGATGGTTGAGTTTGAGTTTAGACTTAGGTTTTGATAATATGACTTTTTATTTTGTCCACTTTATTTCTTTTTGGTTTTTGTCTCAAATATGTTATTTTGGATGTTCCAAAAGATGAATAAGACCTTGATTTTTTTTGTTTTTGTTTTGTTTTGTTTTATCTCTTACTTTTGCCTAAGCAGCCCTTTTTGGGTTTTCAACTTAGCAAATGCCTTGATTGTTCTCTAGAGTGCCTTTTCGATTTCCAGTCTAGTAGGATATACCGTAAATTTTGCCTAATCCACCCTTTTGGGTTTTTAGCTTAGCATGTTTCATTCTTTTATAAGTTTATTTATTTGTTCTTTTTAACTCTTGCATGTAATATTAAAGACCACAAATGTGAGTGAATGAAACATTTGATTTTATTGAACTCTTTGGATTATACCCAATGAGGGTTATTTACGTATCTTCTTATATTGAATTTAAAAATTTTAAATTCAGAAAACAACTTATTTTTTTTAGGAGAATCGGGTCCACGTAGTTCTTATTACAGAAATTATGATTCCTGAATCTATGCTCATAGAATAAGAAATCTATATGAAGTACTTTTTAAGCTGATGGAGATTGGTCGGATGACTGAACTCATTGCCATTGATGTCCATTAGGATGATGCCTCTACCTAACATGATCTTATTGATGATGTATGGTATGCACCAAGGAGGTCTGAATTTCCCTATAAGGTCTTGTACAACTTATCTGATTTCTTTTAGGACTAAGTCACCTTCTTGAAGATTGAGACTTTGAACCCATTTGTTGAAATTCTTTGCAAGTCTGATATGATAGTTCTATGTGTGGTGGAGTGCTCCTATCCTTTTCTCATCGATTGAGTTTAGCTAATCATTGTTAGCTTGTTACTAGTCGATTTTAGAGATCTGAGCTGTTTGAAGAACTCTGGCTGTATGAATTTCCAATTCTATAGGGAGGCTACTTCCATTCCATAAACTAATGATTATGGTGTAGCTCTGGTAGTTGATTTATAGGTTGTCTGGTGCCCACTGAGGGTAAATATAAGTGCCAACCCTTATGATTATTGATCATCTTCTGAAGCATATTCTTTAGTGCTTTGTTGGTAACTTCAACTGCACCATTGGTTTATGTTCTGTATGGAGAAGACCTATGATGATCTATCTTTTCCTTTTGGAGAAGAGTGATGACTTCTTTTTGAGAGTGTGAGCCATTGTTAGAGATGATCTCATATGGAACATCATATCTAGTAATGATGTTAGTCTTAATGAATTGAGCTACCTTTTTTTAATCAAGAGTTTGGTATGGTGTAACTTCAACCCACTTGGTAAAATTATCAATGACCACTAAGATGTATTCATGTCTAGTTAATGATTTTGGTGAAATCTTTTCAATGACGTTAATGCCCCAAACTACAAAAGGTCAAGGGATGGAAATAGGATTGAGTAGTGATGATGGATGCTTTTGGAGTTTAGAATGCTCTTGAGACTTTAGGCATCTTCAGGAAAACCATGCACAATCCCCATTCATAGTCAACCAATAGTAGCATTGGTTCATGATTTTTCGCAATAGTGCCCAACCATTCATGTGGGTTCCATCTATTTTGCTATGGATTTCTTTCATGATTTTGTAGGCTTCTTCATTTGATACGCATCTCAAGTGGATTCCAATCCATGTCTTTTTATATAAGATGTCACTTTTGCGGATGTATCTACTGGCCAGCTAACATATGGTTCTCCTCTCTGATTTAGAGCACCTTTAGGATATTCACCTTTTGCGAGGTAGAGATAGATGCCCCAATACCATGGTTTCTATCCAACTTCTTAAGTATTCATGCACTAAGATTGAAAACTTAGTTGGCACTTAATGCTTATCAAAATAGGATGGACAATGAACTTGTTGTGTATTTCTCTCATGGATGACAAGGTTTCTAGTGTATCAGCAGACCTATTCTGAGTTCTTGGCAAATAATGGAAGGATAAGACATCGAAGTTGTTGGTCAACTCTTTGAGGAGATTATGGTAAGAAACCAACCACTCTTCCTTGATTTTCCATTTTCTTAAGGCTTGGGAGACAATGAGGTTTAAGTCATCGAAGACTTCTAAGTTTCTGATGCTAATCTAGAGAGCCAATTCTAGCCTAGATAGGCATGCTTCATACTCGGCTTCATTGTTTGTTACCTCGAAATATAATTTGATTGCTAGAGGTAAACTTTTGCCAGTGGATGTAAGGATCACCATTCCAAAACAGTATCCTTTGTGATTCGAGACTCCACCAAAATACAGATTCCTTTTTTTCATTTTGTACGAACAGAATGTCCTCATCGGGAAACTCAGGTTCTTCCCAATGATCAGTGGTTGGGGTAATGGCCAGTTAATCAGCAATGACACTACCCTTGATGGATTTTCACTAAATGTATTTAAGTTCGTAGGTTGTCAGAACTGTCATCCATCTAACCATTTTACTATCTAAGATAGGCTTTTCTATGGGGTACTTGAGCGAACTTTGATAAGTGAGGACATGTATGAAATATGCCCCCAGATAGTGCCTCAGTTTGTGGCAGACCCATACCAGAGTTAAGAAAAGCTTCTCGATATACTTGTACTTGCTTTTATGAGCCATTATTATTTTGCTTAAGTAATAGATGAAATTCTCCTTACGAGAGTCTAGGGCTTTTTTGGCCAGCATTGCCCCATGGCTTCATTGGCGATTGTTAGGTAGAGGAGTAGAGGTTGACCAAGCCTAGAAGGCTGTAGAACAAATGGGCTCAGAAGCTACTTCTTAATCTATTCAAAGGCCCTATGACACTCCTTGTCCCATTGTTTAGAGAAGTTCTTCTTAAGTTGGTTGAATATCGGTCCACAAGTGTATACTAACTGATGAATGAACCGATAGATGTATTGGAGGCACCCTAGAAATCCTCTTATCTCCTTTTTAGTTTCAAGAGGTGGTATATCGAGAATAGCTTTGGATTTTGCTATATCAACTTTAATCCCTTTCTTGCTAACCTTGTAACTGAGGAACACTCGAGATGAGGCTTCGAATATGCATTTCTTGGGATTCAATTTGAGATTGTGCTATCAAAGTTTAAGGAAGAACTTCTCCAGTGCTTAAAGATGTTGTTCGGCAGTATCACTTTTAATAACAATGTCGTCAATATACACTTCCACTCTTTGTGCATGAAGTCGTGGAAAACTATTGTAACCATTCCCTGGTAAGTGGCTCTAGCATTTTTCAGTCCAAACAGAATTACTCTGTAGCAGTAAGTGCCCCATTCTATGATAAAAGCTATATTTTCCTTATTTGGAGGATTAATCAAGATTTGATTGTACCCTACAGCCACAACTGTTAAGGAAGCCAGATTTGAACCCACTAGTTCATCGACCAAAAGGTATATATAGGGTAGTGGAAAATCATCCTTTCGGCATGCCTTTTTTAGGTCACGATAATCCATACACATTTTGACTTTCCTAGCTTTCTTTGGTACTAGGACAATGTTGGCCAGCTAGGACGAATAATTGATTGGCTCAATAAAGCTATGGGAAAGTTGTTTAGCCACTTCTTCTTTGATTGGAATTGACCAAGCTAGTTTCATGAGCCTGAGCTTTTGTTTGACAGGCTTACAGTTTGGATATGTCAAAATCTTATGGATGGTGATGCTTGGATGGAGTCTGGTCATGTCACTGGGCTTCCAGGAAAAGCAGTCTTAAACCTTCTGATAACATATTTAGTATCTTATTTATTCTAGCATGCAGATGCAATGTATGTATTTTTAGGCATGTCATGAGTGCCGATGTTTATGGGATCTTTAACTGCATCTTTTATTTCATTTATTTTATTCCCTTTTTGATTGAGTTCAGATTCATTAATTGGAACACCAAAAGAAAATAATGAGACAGCCTCCTAACAAGAAATTTTGGCAATTTTATTAATAGAAATAGGGGAAAGGTCCACGATTATATCAAGCTTGTAGTTAAAACCCAAAGGACTAGATACATTAGTCTTTGATTTAAAAGAGGTAGAGGAAGACTCAGACTTGGACCCCATTTCTGATTCTGATTCAGTAGCTTTAGTGGGGCCCTCTTCAAAGTGCTAGTTTTTGAGCTTTTTAGTAGCCGTCTTGATTAAAGAGGAGGGGTCGGATTTTTCCTCCTTGTTTGTCAAGATGGCTATGTCACCAAAGAGGCTAGCTTCCATATTGTCCTCATAGACATTGCTTAAGAAGTATAAGGGCAGGCAGTCTTCAGTAGTAATTTTCACATCGAAGAATAGCTCAAATCCAGGCATTCTAATGCCAGTCGTCAGGAAAATCCATGGTTCAGGGATAGCACAGTAGGGAACTATTTCCCCTTCTTTGACAAAATATCCATTGAGGGTTTTGAAATAAGGAATTAGGGGGTAGTGGGTTTTAACCTCTTCTCTAGGAATTAAGGATCTTTCTCTTATTCCAGATTTTACCTCCTCAATTTCTTCATCAGCGGGTTTGTAGCCTAAGCCAAATGGTGGGATTGAAGATGGGTATTCATCAAATGACTTCATCCTTTATTGGTTTTTATCCAGGCCCATTCCAGGAAATTGGGCCATGTGTTTGAAGATGTTTCTGATCAATGGATTGCAGTACGAATCGAAATCCAAAGAGATAGATTCTTTTATATCATCAGCAGTCTCAATGAATTGTACAAATAAGATGCCTAATAAAGGATATGCCAATAACTCATGTTGAATTTCAAAGATAGGGACAGCGCCTGGGACTTCATATTTATTAGACGTATCAACCTTGATAGTTATAATATAATTATTCAGTGGGAACTTAACCCGTTGATGTAAGGTTGATGGTGCAACCTTAGCCTGATGGATCCAAGGTCTGCCCAAAATTAGATTAAAATATGAAGGTGCATCAATGACTTGGATGGGTACCTTGAAAGTTGTCGGGCCCATGGTGACTATTAGTGTTACCACTCCCAAAACTTCTCTTTTTGAATTATCATAAGCCATACAATTTGGTTAGAAGGGGTAAAATCAATAGCACTTAACCCCAAATAGCTTGTAACCTTTAGTGGGTAAACTTTGAGTGTAGACCCATTATCAACTAGAGTTATAGGGATAGTTTTCTTCCTTGTAATGATAGTGATATAGAAGGCATTGTTCTATGGACCCCCAGGTAGGATCTTATTGTCAGAGAAAGAGATTGACGTCCCCTTTTTAGAGCTTGTGATTGAAGCAATCGGAGTCTCAGGAGAGATGTCAGGTGAAGTTTGGCATTGGCTCAATGCCTTGTAAAGAGCTTGGCGATAAGGATATGATGATGTAAGCAGGTTTCAGATGGAAATGCTAGCCTGAGTCTTTTTCAACTGTTTGAGTATGGAATCCTCTTTAGGTTCAGGAGTCCCTTTGTTTGGAGCCATAGATCGGCTTACAGATGGGGGAGAAGCAGGTGCTTGTGTAATCTGGCCACTTCTGGTAATGGCATATATTTCATCCC
Organism: Codiaeum variegatum; assembly: GCA_948294925.1. Lineage (NCBI taxonomy): Eukaryota > Viridiplantae > Streptophyta > Magnoliopsida > Malpighiales > Euphorbiaceae > Codiaeum > Codiaeum variegatum. The sequence goes on along the minus strand of CAOJBK016008050.1, from coordinate 3,576 downwards.
CCAAACGCCTTAGGTTGATGATAACATGGTAGTAGTCATCACGGATTAACTTCCCTAAGGCGTGTTGGGTAATTGGAAGTGAGCAATTTGAGAAGAAAGATCTCTTTAAGAAAGATTGACCCTCTCCATTGTAGTGGTAATTACTCAAGGGAACAACATTAGTAGTGAGGTGTGTGGAATCCCCCTCTTCAAATTCATTCAGGATTGCATTCATGTTGTGCTCTCACAGGGAATTTGTGCCAATGTTTACAGTAGGCAATAAGAGTTCATTAGCATTAATGAGATCTTGTATTTTGTGTCTAAAGGCCTTGCAATTATCAGTTTTGTGCTCGGGCCCTTGGTGATAGTCACACCTCTCAGATCTAGAATGGGCTTGGGTTCCAATGCTTATAATGCACCATTTTCTAGGCATTATTTTAGGAGGAAACTCAGTGTCAACCCAATTAGGTTGGTGAACTCTCTTCTTTTGATTTGGATGGGTTTATAGGTTGAGATTTCATTGACCACACCTTCCTTTTGAGTACTATTGGTTTTCTTGAAACCTAAAGGTGAGATCTGAGTTTCATCTTTGATGAGGCCATAATCAACCCCAACTTTTAGGCATGTGCCGACATGAATCAAAGCTTTGAAATCAGTAAAGTACTGTGTCATCATTCTGTCTCGATACACGGGTAACAAATTCTTAACAACTATGTCAATTTGTTCAGGTTCTATTGGTCTGTTCATCATTTGGGAGGTTTTCTTCCTCTATCTGGTAATGAATGTAGAGAAGGTCTCTTTCAGCTGTTGCTTAGTAATTTCAAGCTCTCTTCTCTTAATATCAATTTCTTGATTCTATACGTATTATTTTACAAATTTAGTATAAATTGATTCCAAGTTCAGTTTCTTAAAGTCATTTAATTTAATAAACAAGGTCACAGTCACACCAATAAGTGACTGTTGGAAGACCTGAGAAAAGAGCTCGCCCTCAATGCCCAAAGGATGGAGCATCACATTATAGATCCTTAAATGATTGTTGGGGTAAGAATTTCCATCGAATTTCTCAACGCTAGGCATCTGAAACTAAGGTGGAATCCTAGCATTGGGAAATGGACTCAAGGCCTTCACATCCAACACATTTTCTTTCTTCTTCAAGGCCTTCAAAGTTTTCTCCATTTCCTCAAACTGTTACATCATATTAATTGAGGAGCCTTGTCATGGATGTTAATGATTTTTTTTTTGTGCTTTGAATAAGTTGGAGTTCAACTTTATATCGACATATGAAAAGGCTAAAGAAATATGAGACATATTAATGGCCACTCATGAAGGCCCTAGTCAAGTTAAGTCCTCAAAGCTAATCATGCTCACCTCAAGCTTTGATACAAAGTTGAGAAAAAAGAAAAATTTTGTCATACATTCTTTGTTAAAAAGGAGATTATACAAAAATTATTATTCAAATGCAATTATTAGGAAGGTATGATTCCTAAAGATTCCTATGGATTCCTAAACCATTTTTAAGGGTAAGGAATTCTTTTATTATAGGTTTTGATCAAGCCCAAGCAAGAAATTTAGGTAATATATAGTGGATGTTAAAAGCACCAGAAAGGGAAAAAAATGGAGGCAATGTGAGCTTCGGTGACAACACCAAAGGTAAGATATGTGGAGTTGGCACATAGGTAAGGTGTTATTTGTGCATAACTTGAAATATAACTTTCTTATTATTAGTAAACTTTGTGATAAATGTTATATGGTTAGTTTTGATTCATATTTCTATGAAGTAATAGACATCAAAACTAGTAAGATAGTTTTTATTAGGTATCACATAGGCAATTGTACTTGGCAGACTAGCATAATCAAGTAACTTAACACCTTTGTTAATTTTTTTAAAGGAAAAGGATCCTATTTTATAGCATTGGAGACAAGCTATCCAAGTATAGATGTTTTATTCAAGCTTTCAATAAACAATTTGATAAATGGTTTTCCCAAAATGATTTTAGAAAATGATAGTATTTATGATGCATGTGCTAAGGGAAAATACTCTAAAAGTTCTTTTAAACTAAAAATTATTACTTCTACTTATAAACCATTACAACTTCTTCACATTGGTTTGTTTGGTCTAATAAGAACATCTTGCCTTAGCAATAAACATTATTGTATTGTTATTATTGATGACTATTCAAGATTTTCTTGGGTGCTATTTCTTTCTCGTAATGATACATTTGGTGTATTCATGCCACTAGAAAAATAATTGCAAACACAAAAAGGGTATGACATTGCTTGTATTAGGAGTACTCATGGTACCGAATTTAAAATTTTTTATTTTGAAAAATTTTACATTGAGCATGGCACAGAGTATAATTGTTCGGCATCTAGAACTCCTTAACAAAGTGGTGTTGTAAAAATGAGGAATAGGTCTTTTGTAAAGATGGCTAGGATTATGTTTTTTGCATATTTTTATATATTTTCCTTATACATTTAAGTTTATTTTTACCTAAAAATTACGTTTAATGTGTTTGTTAAGTGCTTTTTAGAGAAAGTTAGGAAACTATGCAAAAACAAAGTTATTTGATTGAAAGATTGAGTTCCTGAGTGAATGGATATACTTGGAGCAATTTATAAAGTGTTTTGAAGGGCTTAAGATGGCACGGGCCGTGCCAAATGCATTAAAGGTCATGCCAGTTAAAAGATTAACGGAATTGAAGAAATTATATATGGCGTAGGTCATGCAGAACCACCATGGAGCCTTGCTGTGATCCGTGCGCTCTATTATGAGAAGACAGATTTTGAATCATAACATACAGAAAATGGCACGGGGCCATGCAAATGAGATATGGGACCGTGCACCTTTCTGGATAAAAGAATTTCTCCCAACACAAAGATATAGAAATCCACACGAGGGCATAACGTTAGCCGTACGGGCCTCGTACGCGCAATAAAAAAGGGTCGATTCGACCCTTTCGAGTTAATGTAGGAAAAGGAGTTCTATTGATGTATTCGATAAAACGAGTTTGTCCAAGTTGTTCTAAGCAAATTTCTTAAGAGGGAATTAGTTTAAAATCATTTTAGATTGACTTTGAGTGATTGTTTTCATTAGTTTTTCATTATTTTTGTTGTTCTTCATCAATTTAGTATGTGTTAAAGATTGAAGTCGAATTTTCACCATGGATATTGGAATTTTTTTGCACTTTAATTATGGTTTCTTTTCTTAAAATAATTGCTTTAATTCATTTGAATTATTTTTGTATTAAGAGATTAAGCATGATTTCTCTTAGAATTATTATTGATTTGTTGAGAATTAAATTAGCCATGAACTAAATTCATTATTGTTTAGAGATTGAAGCATGAAGTAGTCTTCATATGATTAATTATTGTTAACTTATTAATTGAGTTAAACTTTTGCATGATTGAATTGAATTAATTCTAATAAATGATTGCTTAATCATCAATTAGTTAAATTATGTCTTGAAGTTTCGAAGCCCGAAGGTCTGGGACGAAGGTGGATATCGAAGGCTGCTATGCCCGAGTTCGAAGGTGTGCTTCGTGCAGTCTCCTCGAAGGGTATGCTTCGCACCCTTTGCCTTCGAAGACCTGGCTTCG